>CAKNWW010266024.1:0-11841 GCA_932074435.1 Andricus kollari
AGTCGGGCGTGTAAATATGAGGAGAAATTTTTGGAAGAGGGGGGAAGTAAGCTGGTTAGGGAGTGTTGGTGGGAGAAGGAGAACAGGAGAGGGAGTGGGAGGATGGAGGCTGAAAGGGAAAGGTATTTTAGGACGAATGGACTACAGATGGATGAAGTGAGAAGGATGCATGAGGAAGGAAGGAAGGTATATGAGTTGGTTAAGAAAAACGGCATGGAGAGAGAGAAGGCAGCAGGGGAAGAGAGAATAAGAGAGTCAAGGTTTAACGGGAACTATGTGTGGATAATGCCAAGGGCGAGAGCGCAATATTTGTGTGAGAAAGGAGAGAAAGGAAGTCAGGAGCTGATAGCGAGGATGAGGTGTGGGTACACGGAGGATTTTAATAGGTTCTGGTTCACGAGTGAGAAGAGGATGTGTGAACTGTGTGGGAAGGGTTATGCAAAAGTGGAGCACTGGTTGGAGGAGTGTGTAGAGGTGGAAAGGAGTGAAATGAGCATGGAGGTATTGATGCATGAAAGGGGGGACAAGAGGGCAGTAGCATGGGTGAAGGGAGTTTTGGGTAGGATGGAAAAGAAGAGAAGGAAGGAGGAAGAGGAATGGAGGAGAAAAGATTGTAAATAAGAGAGGAATTAGATATAAGTAGGATGTAAATATTGTAAATAGTAGATAAGCATTAGGTAATAGACGCGGAAGCGAGAGAGTAGGGACATGCGAGCGAGGCGAAGCGAGGCGAGGAAGGCAAGGCGATAAGAGCGTGCGATCCTAAATATAAGGTATGGATGGATGTTAGTTTTAAGGCTTAGTTTTAAGGAAAATTATGTAAAAATAAGGAAAGTGTAAGCAAGTCAATTTTTTAAGGCCAACAGGCTGAAGAATAAACGTTTATACTACTACTACATTATACTATTAAAGCGTTTCCAATATGGTCACTTTAATCATTATTATTATTTGAAAACTAATGTAACTGATGTTTAACTACCTAGATAGCACAAAAATGCCGTAAAGATTTCCTGAAACTTGCAATGTAAGGTGAGAATATTGCATTGAGAGAGTTTGTCATTGATAAATAGTATTTACAGAATATTTTCACTTCCTGACCTTTTATTTTAAATGTCACTCCTGTTTATAACACTGAGTTTTTGTTCCTGTATAAACTAAGAAATCCGCTTGTCAGGCAAACTTGCAGGGTGAGGTGCAGGGAAGTTAGGAAGATTTATATAACTTCATTCGATGCGCAGTAGTATTATATGGGAACTACGGCTGCACAGTAGTTTTTTGGACCCCCTAAAATAACTCTAGACGTATGTACCATAATTGTTTTCCATATTCAAAAAATTAAAATTAAAAAATATTATAAAATTGATTTTTTATTGGATTTTTTTCTAAGTTGAAAAATAATCATGGTTTGTATGTCCAGAGGTAATTTACGGGTCGAAACACCACTTCGCAGCCATAGGTGCCATATAATACTCAGGGGCGGAATTAGGCATGGGCACTTATGGGCAACTGCCCAGGGCGCCAAATTTTTTAAAGGAGTGGGAGGGCGGCAACTTGTGGGAAAAATAGTTGAAATTTCTGGAGAATTCACCATCTTGTTGCAAGGATGTCATACTAATCTTAGAACAGCAAAAGCTATATAAATTATGCATTTTTTAAAATCTAGACTGCTTACCTAATAGTAGAATTTCACAGTATGATCTTTTCAAAAAATGTTGGCAGTTAACTCAGTATCCCTTTATTCATACATTGCGCAGTAGAAATTCAAACTTTCAGCGCCCCTGGCAGCCATATTGTTTTCAATGATTATCCGAGCTTGCATGTTTCTCGTTACCTACTCGTTACATACCTAGTCTTGTAGTGTCAGTTTCGCAAAAACAGTGTTTATTAATCAGAACAGGAAAATATAACGTATTAAAAAGAATGAAAATCGAACAAAATTGAGCGGCGTTGCATATAAAAAGCGAGCAGCCGGAAAATCACAAAAAGAACATGAAGTGTTTTAGAAAACTCGTGAACTTGGTTCTTTTTTCAAAGTAAGACAAATTGATGAAAAATGCGTTTATGATACGAATTAATAATTGCAACTGACCGAATAATGGCAACTTTCTAATGCTGATCGAATTTATCGCGGAATTTGATCCTTTTATGAAGGATAACATCAGAAAATTTGACAACAAGGGCTCTGGAAGTACTATTTATTTAACTCAAACAACGTTTGAAGAATTTCTTGCGTTGATGGTGGACACTTTTTCGAAAACCATAACTGAAGAAATTGAAAAAGCGAAATATTATGCAATCATAGTAGATTCAACACCTGACGTATCACAGGTAGACCAATTGGCCTTCATAATTAGATATGCCACTGATGATGGTACTCCGGTAGAACGTTTTTTGTTATTCATTAAGTATCCCGGCCATAAGGGACAAGAATTGGCAGATACAGTGCTTTCTACTTTGGAGGCTTTCGGCCTAAAAGTTATTGACTGCAGAGGTCAATCTTATGATAACGCCAGCAATTGTTCAGGGATGTACAAGGGTTTACAAGCGCGAATTCGTGAAATGAATGGTTTAGCTATATATGCACCATGTTCTGCTCACTCTTTAAATTTTGTAGGAGTTCATGCAGTGGAATGTTGTTCAGAAGAAATTTTATTTTTTAACGTGGTTCAAACATTGTACAATTTTCTCACGGCGTCGACACATCGGTGGAAAATTTTAAGGTCCACTGAAAAAACCAAATCAATCACATTAGCATCTTTGTCCACTACTAGATAGTCTGCTCGTGATGATGCTGTTGACGTTTTCAATCAACATTTTCAGGATATACGAGTTTTGGAAACAATAGAAAAAACTGATACTGAAAATGCGACCACCAAACAAGAAGTTAAGGGTATTCGTGAAATATTGGAAAAACTGGAGTTTGCTTTTATGATGGTTTTTTGAGTTTTTGCTTTCAAGAATCAACGGTGTCAGTCAGAAATTGCAAAAAGTTGACATTAGCATTGCTGAGGTTATCGATCAGTACTGTGGGCTCATAAAAATGGTTGCTTGCACTCGGAATGAATTCGATAGTTCTGAACAAAAAACACTCCAAATATCCACTACTCAATTGTGTAGGTCAGATTTGTCCCGGAAAAAAATGAGGAAACTACATGTCGAAGAAACAAGAGATAGTGAAGTTCAATTTTCGGGTCGGGATGTGTTCCGAGTCAATACTTTCAACGTCATGTTAGATAAGTTGTCAACTGAACTAGAAAAAAGATGTGCAAAATATCAAGTTATTTATGAAAACTTTGACATTATTACTCAATTTGATAAGCTAGAATCAAATGAAATTCGTGAGAAATCAAAGTTACTAAGAGAAATCTATCACTCAGACTTTGAATCATCATTAGACGATGAGTTCATTCACTTTTACGTATTTTGTTATGCCAAACAAATTCAGCAAAAGTCTCCATTAGAGCTATTAAGATTTCTCCGTAGAAATGATATGTCTTGTATGTTTCCGAATGTTGAAATTGCCTATAGAATATTCATTACTATTGCTGTGACCAACTGTAGCGCAGAAAGATCGTTTTCTTGTTTGAGAAGAATAAAAAAATATTTGCGTTCCACAATGACAGAAGATCGCCTTAGCAGCTTAGCCATTTTGTGTATCGAATATGAGTTATTCCGCTCTTTAGACTTTGACAACTTAATCACGCAATTTGCCAATAAAAATGTTAGGCGAGTATTTATCTAAGGAAAATATTGGTTCTCTTGAAAAACTAAAAAAAAATGTTCCTAGTTCCTAAGTATCGTATTTGTATGGTGTAAAAAATATTCTTGAAAAATACAAACAGTGATGAAAAAACTTGTTGAATTTGTTTTGTTTATTATCTCTAACCATATAATAATTAATTAACAGATTTTGATGCAAAAGGTAAACAACAAACGATTTTGTTCGCATTGGTTTTTGTCGAAAAAATTCGGGGCCAAAATAAAAAAGATGGGAGGGCGCGGCAAGTTCACTACTGCCCATGGGCGGCAAGAAGGCTAAATTCGGCCCTGATAATACTGCTGTGCATAGAATTAAGTTGTAGAAATCTTCCAAGGTGTCCTGAACTCTAGCGTGCAATATTGCCTGACAAGCGGCAATTTTCTTGGTTAAACGAACCTTGCCGTAACCACTCAATGAAATATTCCTACACTGTTAGAAATATGTTGAAAATTGAACCATTTTTCAACCACTTTTATGATTGAAATCTCGTTCATCCACGGAGTTGAAATAAAATTCATTCAAATGTAGTTAAAAATTCAATAAGACGTTTGCGTACACACAATGCGCCCTCATACTTCCGGCCAGGCCAGACCCCAACGAGACAAAGTAACACGAGGAGTTATTACGTACGTTTGTGTCGTGAGATCCACGAAATTAATAAAGGAAATATAACATTCAGAAAAAGAAGAAAACCAAATTTAGGTTATATTAATATTATCATAATGGGAAAATGTCATTCAGACTATTGGTACTAACTGCTGTATGCTTTTTTAGGTTATGCTTACAAAAACGAGTGTTAAAAGTTTTTCTGATTGGGCGCGCAACTCATTATGGTAATATAATTCCAACGGACCTTTTGTTTTTCTTCTTGAAAGCTGTTTATTTTCCTAAATATTATATGCACTTGGTTAATCTCATGGATCACACGACACATATGTACGAAATAACTCACTGATTCCTTATCAGAATTCCTTCGGTACAGTTAGTAAATTTCAAAGCACAGTATTTTTCAGGAATCTTCATGAGTTTTCTTTAAGATTTTTGGAAAATTATAATTGTCTTGAAATTCACTAATTGTGCCGGTTACATTTTTTTTCTTATTACTGATATTTCAATTACATGTGGTTGAAATTTCAACTATACGTGTAGCTAATTTTTCATTTACAAGTATTTGAAATTTCAACAACGGTAATTGTATAAAACTTCAACCACATGTGGTTGAAAATTCAACCAGATATTTTTAACAGTGTAAGCTTTCATTGCGAGTTTTAGGAAATATTTACGGAATTTTTTGTGCTATTTGGATAGAAGAAAATATCATGTTTTATTATACTTAAAATCGGAAATTACAGGATCAATATATCATGTACGTATTAAATTTAACATACAGTATCTGAATAGAAATTTTATATATCGAGCTTTCAGATTTAATATACAAATGCACATTAAATATTTATATTAAGAGGATTCTCAAAGAATGTGGTGTAGAAGAATTGCTGCTTTACAAGAGATAATGAAATTTCTTAAGATGGTTTGGACATGCTGAGAGAATGAAAGATGGACGACGGACGAAACAAATATATTTGGGTAATTCTCCATATAAAGGTCACTGTTGCTTCCTCGCGTAATATCTTTATGACTATTTATTGAATTGCTTTATAATTTGGTAAAATTAATTGTTTTAATAAGACGGACCAAAAGCATAAGACCAACACAGATTTTTTTACCCGACAAATATATTAAACATGCATTAAGTACTTGAAAAAATGCCCTTTCCTTGTTCTCCACTTACAAATTGCTACGTTTAAGGATGATTTTCGAAACCAAGGGTAATAAAATATAATTTTTCTCTGGTACCTTTTAAAAGCATGTCTTAAGAACTATTATTATTTGATATCGATTTTTATTTTGCCGCACTTGAAGATAAAAAAATTTTAAGTTGAAAAGCTTCCCCCTAATTTTTTTCCTAGAACGTGTAATGACAATATGATGAGTTTTTGACGACTTTTTTTGTTACTTTAATCAGTACCAATGTAATTCTTTAATAAATAGGTCTAAGTATTACATCTGTGTATGAATCGATATTAACATTTAAATTATTTACCTTCAAACTAACATAAAACGTGTTAAACTTTAGCGTATTTTTATTATGTGTCATTACACGCTTCAGGTAATTTGGACACTTTTCGGGAAAATATATCAGTTGTAACCTAACACATCTTTAAAGGGAGGAATAGTGAATAATGCTTCCAAAGGACTCTTTAATTTATTCTTTTAAACAAGTACAATCAATCTTTTGTTGTTGTTTAACATTACACGTCCTGTAATCGCACGTCACAGAATTCAAAGTCAGGGCTGAAACACAAGTAGGTTAACCATGTGCCTAATGATTGTTTATTAAACAAAGCATCCTATTAACATTATTCTCTTGTAAAATACTTGAAATTGTTAAGGAATGAAATGTGTAATGCATTTTGTCATGTAGAAGTTCGAAGGTAAAGATTAATAATAATTTGGGGCCTCGCTCCATGAGCTGTGACCCGGCTCTGAGCTGTCAGCTTGGACTACGTGTATTTCAGTATATTTTATGTAATGGAGTCAGTTGATTTAGTAAGATGCGGCCATTTCAGTATTGGTCAACTGAATAAAAAAAGGATAAAAATGTTGGCAAAGAAATAAAGAGACGTACGAAAAAATAAATCCATGCTTTAGAGACATATTCCTCTGTTGTAAGCCTTATTAGACTAAAATAACGTACTGAAATATGCGAGTATACGTGAAAATATAATTTATCTTTTGGAAGCGTTTAAAATAATTTATTTGTGTTTTTTAATTTATTGTGTTTCTTAAAAAAATTTATTAATAATTATGAAAGCCTTTCTTGAATCTTAGAGTACTAGGAAGTTCATTCGTCCAGCTTATCACATTTTCATGCAGCGACCCAAAATACAGAAGGACAACCATTCGTATAAAAAAAATTATTTTATAATTTTTAATTCACTTTATTGGATAAACTATTTTAAGTTTAAAAATTCTATTATTATAAGTTTTGAAACTTTTGAGCCGCAATATTAGAGCAGCCATCTTGAATTCTGAAATGCTGTTATAAAATTCGAAATCAGCGACGAAAAAAACTTTAGAATACTCACTTCTATAGAAATAGTTCCAGGAATCTAAATTCTAAAAGAAAACCGATACCGAAAACCGTTACGGAATCACCCATTTAGATCAAGTATATGGTAGAGTTAATAGAGACAGACTGAAGAAAGAATGATGGAAATGTGTGAATGAGACTATGAATCAAAAAGATACAAAAAACCACAGAAACGCAAGAGCTTTCATGAAGAAATGTATGGACGTAAAAGAAGCTAAAGAGGCATGTTAGGACAGGACAGTATGGAACTCCAGTATGTTTTTGGGGTCGTAGAGTCAGAATCTGGGGTTCGCTTAACCCTGTGATTTCACCCAGAGGTCATTTGGAAGTCGCGTCAAGGTCGTACTGAGACGAAAGTGTTATAAAAGTGTGAGAAAAATCAAGGTCATTTCAAGGTCAAAGTGAGAAAAACTGGCTAAATAAATCTGAAAAAATATGTACATAGGTTTTTGGGATCGCCGAACACGAATCTGGGATTAGCTTAACCCTGTGAAGTCACTCAGAGGTAATTTCAAGGTCATGTCAAGGTCTACCAAGACGAAATGGTTAGGAAAATCTAAAAGAAAATTATAATGAGTTTGGATTCATGCCAACCTCAAGAGGAGCTCAGTAAAACCTTAAGCCAAGAGACATCGCAAAGTGATCTTTGAGCATGATACCGCTCAGCTACATTGCTCTATGTGGATAGTGAGATGGTAAATTGCCCACATGTAGTTCACGTTGTAAGTACGAAGAGAACAGCAAGGCGTGCATGTCAAAGTTGTGTAGTTTTGATACCTCACTAATGTTTCCGGCATCTATGCTTTCTATCTTAAATGTTTTCGTTATCACCAATAGTGCTCTGCGTGAAAACGTTTACGTTTAGTATTAAATGATCTTCCAATGGCTTTTCTTTTATGTGTTTCACTTGTGTCTCTCTTTAGATTCCAGCAATAGTCTGGTAGCATATTTTTGCCCCAAATACCTTGATATCTTTTTTCAAACTCACTTAAGTCCTGATGCATTCTTTCGCCTTGCTCCTCACTGAAATCTCCTAGATTTTCTGGAAAGGAATCAAGATGAAAATCAAGAAAGTGAAGTTTCAGATTTATAAGACAACCTAGTTTTTTTGCAGTTAGGAACCATATTTGCAACAATATTTTGATAATCAGGGTCTTTGTTATTTCCTAAAAATGTTGTTGTCACTTCTCTAAAACTGTTTTGAATTAATGACGGACTGGCGTGGGCTAGCGAAGGAGTCATGTTCAGTCAAGTTATACTCAACGAAAATGAACCAGACAATTTCTCACCGGGATCCCGCACTTCTCGATACCTTGCCTCGATTTAGTTCAGGATACGAGTCCTCGATCCTTTCCAATGAGGCACTTCCTTGATGTCCAAAAAAAGGTTTTGGTTGTTGGTGAAAATTAGCACAGATCAGGCCTCCGGAAGCTACGACCACGATCGTTCACCGAACGATCGATCCCGACGCGACCGGAGGTGATACGTCATCCGCCTCGTCACTTCCTGCAACACTAGAAGACGATCGAGTCGGGAAATCACTTAACAGTCAATTAGGACTTGGAGAGTCACCGAACCTAACTCACGGACCCGAACACCTGAGCTCTCTCAAAGACGCACAAATGACTACCGTCGTTGCAACCCCGAAAACCAGCCACCCAGCCTACACCTGGATAGTAACTGAACTCTCTCCGAGAAGGGAGCCCGGCAGCCCCCCACCAAGGCACGATCAAGCGGCAACATGAGTCACCACACAAGTCAAAAGGTAGCCCCCAAAACTCATGAACAGAAACGGAACCTTGAACGAGAAGAAGCATTGGGAGGATGCCATGTGATGATCAATAAAGCCCGAAGGTCAATCAAAGGGAAACAATAACATCAAATAAATTATTAACAAAAAATTTGCCAAGCTTCTTTTTCTTTATCAGTCATCCTTCTTTCAAAGGCTTCATTTTTTAATAGTTCTCTTATCTGTGGTCCAGTAAAGACGCCTTCTTTTATTTTAGCTTCAGAAAAGTAGGATAATATTTCAAAGATGTACATAAAAGCGTCACTTTGATTTTTCCTCATTGCTTTTACGAATTGTTTTACTAGACCTAATTTGATATCCAAAGGGGGAAGTAGAACTTAATTCGTTGGTATTAAGCTCTGTTTTATAATATTTTCATCGCCTGGGATCAGGTTTTGTCTCAATCGCCAGACTTTGCTCACGCAATGCTCATCTCGAGCCTGACTATTCCATTCTCCAGCCAATATAACAGAATGAGCAAGTGGTAAAGGGGCATACACATTTCCATTATGTAGCAAGATTGTTTTCAAACTTCTTGTAGAAGAATCTATAAAAAGGCGCTAATCACTAGCCAAATATTGAATTTTGTATTCGTTAACTAAGCCTTCAATATTATTTCAATAAACTAAATTATTCATTTGTGAGAAAAATTTTCTAAATTGACGTTCTCTCGAACGATAGTTTGTTATAAGTGTACCTGTAGCCAAGCAATTTTTATCTTTCAGTCTGGAGGCTAATAATTCAGATCGATTTTTTGAAAGTCCTAAGTCTCGGCATGAATCACTTAGTTCATCTTGGTTAGATTCTTTTCGATCTTTTTTACCGGCCTCAACTACTGATTGTGCTATACTGGAAGTGTCACTTTCTTCACCTTGCGATTCGTATAATGGTACATCTGACATTTCGGTATCGTCAGTGATACTGTCTTCAGAACTTTTGTTTGATACCTGAGGTTCCTCTTCATTTGTATCCACACTACTGTTATCTCTAGGTTCAACGTTAGTGAAGACAGGAGGAGTTACAGATGTAACGGACGCGTAAGTAATCGAATGCCATTAGTAGGGTTGTAACCTACCACGTTTGTTAAACAGAGGTAACAATCGGCCGTATGATCTGCTGGATTTCTCCATATCATTGGAGAAGAAAATATCTGTTTTGTTTTTTTGTTAAGTACATTTCGGCATCTGCAACATATGGATTTAGGAGTCTAAGAATTGTTCAATAAATTATAATTAATTTTGAAGCATTCAGTATATCTTTGTTTTAGTAGATATGTGAGTTTGATCTTCTTAAATTGGGAAATGTATTCCCCACAACAGACACAAAAACTGTGCAAGTTGTTTTTGCAGGATGGAGATCTTTGAATTGTAGCATTTGACTCTACAAAGGCCAAGTTTCCCACCAATGTGGAGCTACGGTCGTTTGATGACGACGCCTGCGAGCCCGCTTTCCCACCCTCTGCAGACGCTGATTCCGGGGTTCCGAATCCCTATCTCGTAACACTTTTACGTGTGGTTGCCATGACGGATTGACTGCTACTACCCAGGGACTTAAGTTTCTTTAATACATGTTAAACAAAAGAACGTTTTATTAACCCTTGTTTGGCACACCTCCCTGGAGTAACGTACGTGGCACATGGGGTCGTTAACGACCCCAGCGTGAAAAATTGATATAAATCACAAAGTATTGAATATTTTTACTTGAACATTTTTTTATATCTTTTTAAATACTTAGTTTAAAAGACCATATAGGTTATATAGCTAAATATTAAATTTGAATAAACAAATAAAATTGTTGAAATTGCATGAAGGTGAAAAATGCCAATTTTCATTTAAAAAATCATAACTTTTGTTTCCCTCGATAGAATTAGCTAAAAATTGAACTGTGGCTTCATCTAATGTATTGATACAAGAACAAAATTAGCGTGAAAAAGTTCTTTTAAAAACGGTATTTATTCCTACTTATAATCTTTTATATATAATAATAATATTATTATATTATTTTATATAATAATATAAATAATAATAATCTATTATTCCTACTTATAATCTATTATAATCTATAACTACTTATAATCTATGCATTTAACTAACTAGATTCATTATTTTAAATATCTAAGCGCAAGAGAGAGGTAGAAGTAGATATGTAGATATGAGGTAGATATGTTATATACTGGGTGTTTTTCAAACTTGAGGCATCGAAATATCTAAAAAAATACGCATCCTATGAAAAAATATCCGTAATAAAAACTTTTTACTTTTGAGGGGGAAAAGCGACCTTGAACAAATTGACCCCCCCCCCCCTTAAGAGGTAGGGGGTAACTTGGAATTTAAAATAGGAACCCTAATTTTTTATCACATATTCAGCCTCTCCTTTATGAAATACGTAAGTTTTATTCGCAAAATTTTTTTCGATTCCCAAAAAAAAACACCCACCTTCCAGCCCAATATCGGGGTTGGTGGGGGGGAGGGGAATTTCTTCAAAGTTGCTTTTCGCCCTCGACAATATAAAGTTTTTATTATGGATATTTTTTTCACACGATGCGTATTTCTTCAGATATTTCGATATCTCAAATTAAAACAAACACCCAGTATATTCAAAAAAAAATATAACGTTGCAAAATATGATGTTCCAACCTTCTTTTTTAATTCACAATCAAAATATATGCACACAAAAATTCACTCCAAATTTTCATTTTCAAACGTATTTGGCACACCGGTGTCGTACACGACCCCAGGCGACTTTGAACTACTGCTGTATGGAGATGAACCGACCCAGACTTACGTGCTATGCCCTGAAAGTTAGTTTAACTGAAATTTAAGAATCTTAAATCAGATCAGAATCAAATTCAAAATCCCATTTAACGTCCAACATTCAAGTCAATGTATAAATTCCTGAAAATAAACCAAGAATCTTACGATAAAATTTGGACAAATACCACAAAATGCTCCTATTGCAATTCCTGAAAACAAAATAAAAATTTGTTTCTTTGCACAAAAATAAAAAAGAGGAAAGAAAAATGAGAAGGCAACCAACCAAACCCCCTTCCTTCTCTTTTTTATTTCTTTCGTCTTTTTTATTTTTATCAGTATGAAATCACAATAAAAAAGCATGGATAATATTTACCAACGTTTCGGT
>CAKNWW010266033.1:0-14712 GCA_932074435.1 Andricus kollari
AGTACTTGCCAGTACTAGGATTTATTAAAATAGAGATTTTGTTATTTCATAGAGTTATTAAAGAAATTAATTTTTAACATAATGGCTTCATGTAAATATTATTTACTTTGGCCAATTATTCTTAAATATAATGTTTTTACGATTCTTAGATTTAATTAATAATAAAACTAGCTTTAGAGAACAGAAATCACAAAAAAATGAACGAATAAATTCATTTGGTTTTTTTTTTATAAATTTGAAACACCGCGCAAATTTTGAAAGTTCTTAAGCGATTGATAGCGACATTAACAGTTTTTCGCATAATAATAGTAATTATTGCACGTTTTTGATTATATACTACTGTTATGTTGTAGGCAATATTTTTCTTAATAAAAATTAAAAACATCATTATAAAAGTGGCCCAAAAAATAATGGCGTTTTTTTTTTTTTGCTTTTCAGGAAGGCGCCCCTACATATCGACTTCCCGCGGGCGCCTCAAGGTACCCGGTCCGCCACTGCCTTCTCATATGATCCTGAGAAGTACTCCATTTAGTGACGCATTACCTACTGAGATATCGACGATGCGCCGTTTTGTCAAGCATTTTACTCGTTTAAAGATTGTTTCGCGTCTACCATTGCTTTAGAGTTCAAACCACTGTTTTTGGAATTGGCTTGTTCTTTCGTCAAATCGTCTCGACTCTTGTAGTACTAAGCTTGGAGATGCCCATTTCCATTGAAATAATCACATTTGATTTCTTTCCCTCGTCCGCGAGGGATTGTGGGCACGACCTATACTAATACCCCATTTGCCCCCAAGCATAGTAATACCTTCGAGGTCCTGAAACTAGAATTCTAGGTCACTCTCGGTCCTGTGTATGATTTACCTGACGATTCCTGAAGTAACGAACCCTAATCATCGCCCTCGAGAGGATCTGGTTATGCGCGACTCGTGAGTCACGATTTTTTGCACTTTAATAATTATTTTTATTATTTAGGACCACTGCATAGCGTAACTTAAGCTACTATTCGACGGAAACATTATAATGAATCGCTTCTTGAAAGTTACCGAACACACGATTTTAAACCTTGTTTTCTAATTCATCGCTCAATCCTGGGACGCAGCAGTGAATGGCGTCTTGATATGCAGTTAGTTTTATTTCGACGCCCAGGATTCTTGCGCATCGGTATTCAATAACTTCCAAAATGCGATGCAGGATTCCACAAGCTCGCACCTCTAACCGAGTACTGTTTCATTGGATTTTTGTGAAAGCGTCGACAGCTTAGCTTGAAATCATGGTATATTGCGAGTAACACAAGTAAACAGCATTCAAGGTAAAGAGTAAGTCCTCCACAGTTTCGATATCTCTGTAGAGAATATACCAGCGTTCTCGTGGACCTTTACGCGCATCATTTGGGTCAGAAAAGCCAAAGTTACAGTATGAACGGCTTCGGCCATAAATCTGCCGTTTTTTTGAAAACTAGAAAATGAAACGTCTTCGCCTCCGAAGGCAGGTATTTACTGTCCTGCAGTTTTTAAATCAACGAACGATTGTGAATTTTCGCGCCCTGAGTTACGAGGCCCTGAATCAATTAAACCGGAGTTACGGATTGTTGGTTAATTATTACTTTCACTAAAACATACTCACTTGGAGCAGCTTGGAAGCTATTAGGAACATTACTGATTAAAGAATCAAATGAAGTCATGATTTAAGCTATTTTCCTAGGAAAGCGTACCAGAAGAGAATTCGTGTTACTTATTTCAATCTTTTTCGTTCCATTTTTAGCAGCCCCGTCTAGGCCTCTACCTCAGTGCCCGCGAGTAAGAATTTTACGAAATCAGATCTCGTAATTTTCAAAAGTGTTTTCATAATTAGCAAAAGAGTTATAACCCTTACCTGAGAGGAAAGCCACAGGGAATGTGGAGTTTGCAGTACTTTACCAGGAATATATGTCTCTATAAGTAAAGTCGATTATATGAATTCCATGGAAATGCATATAATTCTTTATGGAATACCCGAAAGAAGCCCTTATTTTACTAGCAATTTCAAATTTCTGTTTATTCAGAATGTTATTCTGATTTATTATAGAACGGCAGAACGGCTTAACCAAAAAAAGTTATTTTAACAAAGGGCACCAAAATATAAAAAAATTTATGCACTATCTTTTTATATGTACGCAACGTTACGCATTTTATATTCTAATGCTATTTTTCAATACAAAACATTTTCAATTCGCGGTTCGCGTAAAACACGAATTTAGCAAACCCGGATCGCTGTCACGACTAATATGATATTTCAGACAAGAATTAAACAGTCAGAGAATTATTACAATATAAATATTGGTAGCGTCGAATGGACTCAAGAAACAAGTATTCAAGACCGAATTGGATGCAAATCTGTTCTGAGATTCTCCGATGGGCGGAGAACCATCTTCACTCTAGTCACCACCTTTGCACCCACAACGTCATTACTCGTAGATTCATAATCTATTTGTACTAATTTACTTCAATATTTGCGCCTCGCTCGCTACTACTGCCATGAGCGGTGAGAGATAGAAAAGTGACTAAAAATGACATACGTCACAGTCTTCCGACCTATGTAGCAAAAGCAGCAAAATTCAAAAGAATAATGGGTTGGCCGTTTGCGCGCGTGGTTCTCTTTGAAGAAACAGTCCTCTGCACAAGATGGTAGACGAACGATTGAAGTGTAAATTGAATTAGATTTCAAGGTTAGCATTTTTTTTGAAACTTGAACAAGTGGGATGCAACTTTTATGGGTGAACTACCTAGTAATTGATAAGAGAAGAAAGGGGGAAGACATTTTAAAAGTTTAAATAGAGCTTTGATTAAGTCTGTTCTACGGGAATCAAATCTGGGAGAGACCCAGAAAATGTGGTCGAATGGGCAACCTCTGAAGACAATTATATTTTTCCGTGCCAGATTAGCATTCAAAGCATAGTGATTGCTTCACATGCGATTTAAAGAGACTATCCATTCTCTAGGAACATTGTAGTTATGGCATGTCTTGTCTAGTGTTTTACGGGCCATGCGGAAGAATTCGAAAAGGGAAGGGAGATACTAATAAGGAAGGTAACTGCTGTCTTGGCCGCCAGAGATCCATATTAGAGAAACTAAACAGATGATCTTACTTAGGATTACTAAGTGCTTTTTAATTATTAAAACTAGGAGAGTATCTATGGAAGCAGGACCACTGACATGGGCATCTGAGCGAACCAGAGGACAACTAGTGGATTCAGAAATCGATTTAAACCATCTGCGTTAAAATACAGCTGATCCTGGAACTCCTTTCCCCCCAGGTCTTTAAAATGCTGTACCGGGAAGGACTGTGTTGAACTATTTTGCCTATACAAAATCTTTTTTGGAAAAGAGGTTCACAGCATTCTGCCAACATAACGTTGATAGAGGTGCTGCCCCTGTAAACAAGGACTAATCGTTATGCTTCGATACCGATTTTTCATCTGTTTCTTCAAAATATTTGTTGGATGCGAAGTTGAAAAATTTGGGATCCGTATTCAAGACTACCCATGAGAAGAAAGAAGTAGACCATTCTAAGGGTGATCAGGTCTGCGTTCAACAGGTGCCTCTTAAAGCTTTTAAAATGTTTAAAGCTTTCCTGATTTTGTCGCATAATTAAATGAAGGGAAATTGAAAGGAAAATCTAATGTCGAAAATGATGTCAAGAAATCTAACCTGCGGAGAGGGGTAGATTATAACGTCGTTAGTAATAGGGTAAATGCTGGATTAGAGGTGTGGAGGTTCCGTCTATTGAAAATAACCAATTTGGTTTTTTATGACAAACCTCGAGGAATCTCTGTTCCCGGAAGTCTGAAGGCGCTAGAAGACATTGTTGGAGAGATTGAATACAAATTTCAGGATCGGAAGAATGACAGACAGTAGCGATGTCATTTGCGAATTCCATAATGCTGGTATTTCTAAGGAAAAGAAGACAAATTATCCGAGTGTAAATAGAATAGTTAATCGGACTTAGGGTGCAACCCTGGGGGAGGTTCTTAGTACTGCCCCTAGGACCCACCAGTTCAATATTTATTTTGAAGTAGACGTTTTTGCAGGGTATTTAATTGTATAGGAATTTAAGAGTTTGGCGAGGAACACCAATTTCTTCAAGGTGTGCGATAAGCATTTAGGGAATGACAAATTAGCCAGATTATCAGCACAGGATCTCCTCTTCCTGAAACCGAATTAAGCAGGGTACAGGAGGTGATTATGTTCCACTTACCACGAAAGTCTGTTGTATATTTATTTTTTAGAGAAGTCAGAACGATGGAAAACTCTGACCTTGTGAAAGGTACCTCTGGGAGTTGATTTCTCTGAAAGTTAACGGGAAAAGAATTGAAGAAGACCGTCGGTGGAAATGATTCCTCCGCTAAAGCGTAGAGGCTTTTAATTGTATCTCTATCACCTGAAAAAGATGCGTTGACTGGTTGGCTGTATTTATTTTCAAACCATTTTAAAACTCACCAAACTCTGGAAATTGGAGTTGTTCTATCTAATGAATAACAAAATTTCCGAAAGTTGTTCCTGTGAGCAGTATTAAGTGTGCGCCTAGATTTTGCTTCTACTCTATTTAGGTTGATATAAGTCACATCATTCTTGCAATTTCTGAAAGCCGCTAGGGTAGCCTTCCTTTCTTCAACCAGGTATACTTTTTCATCAGAGGATTGCGGTGATAGCAACATTTTAGGGGATTTATAGGTGGACATGCTAAAGTGACTAAGTCTTCTACATTTTCAACAAATTCTTCATATTTGGTATTACAATCTACAGAATGAGGATTGAAAAAATCCTTCTTTTCGGAGATCGATTCAGAGAGAGTAGAATCAAAATTAGACCAGTCAATTATTAATAGATTTTTTGTTTACAAAAGAACAGGGCGATAGGGGTTAAAATTCCCAGACTTGACACCACTGGGAAGTGCTCGCTATCTAGAAAGTCATTCCAAACTTCCAAAAAGGAGATGGTGAAGAGGTTTGGAAAAACAAAAGTTAGGTCATTTGTTGAGTGGGGGCTAGGGCGACGCAGACCTGTAATCTATTATTGCAATTATTGAAACTTCCCCATAGTGAGTTATGGCAGTTGAAGTCACCAGCAATAAGCACCGAACTAGCATTTTGATTTTGCATGGAGTTGGATAATCTACTCCACTGCTCTGATGATATAACATTTTCAAATCCGGGCACTCTAATATAAAGAAACGATGAGAAGTTCACCTAGGGAAATTTCTGTGGAGATTGCAAGAGTTTCAAGTTTGTTTTAATACTTGAGATGGAGGTGATTCTAGAGAATGTGATTCCCCTTCTGATGGTTGTTGTTGAGCCACCGCGGCTTTAGGACAGCCTACCTGCTCTGATAATGTCGAAATCTTTGATTCTCAAATGTTGGTCTGAGTCCGGATTTAAAAAGGTTCATTGAAAAATCCTTAATCTATTGAGCTGAGCCATCTTGAGCAAGCAATGATTTAGTTCTGACATCGACACATTGTAGAATTGTATTAAGTACATTTTGGCTTTCCTCTGATTTAAGGGAACCAGAGATTATCAATTCTGCCAAACTCATCAACGCATATAGGAGTCAAGGTAATGATAGATCTTTTTGTTTCTTTGCGGTTTGATTTGTGAGTATGATAAGGGAGTGGAGTTGAAAGAAAGGGACCCTGATTCTCTATCGACGCCTAGCCACGGGCTATCGGCTTACGCCATAATGTAAGTGACAATAAATGCCATTGTCTTTTAAACATTCGAGGTTTCATTGTGTCTCTACCCTCTTCTCGGTTTTCCACTTCCTATTTCCCCCCTCGGCATTACCACGTAATAGATCGCTGGTCTAAATGAAACATCAATACCTCGCTTGGAATTGTGTGCCATCGTTTTATGATTGGCTCCTATCGACCAATGTCATCTCAGGTTAGATTGAACTGATACATTGGACTCGATCCAGGGTCACCATCTTAGATGGAAGACCTAGCTCACTAATCACGTATCGGAGATGCAAACGACCTTGCTTGAAGCGACTTGGCATAACATTCCTGGTGTGGAAAATCCCGCAGACTGTGTTTCACGTGGATTGTCACGTGCACGACTATTGGCCTCGATTTTCAGGTTCGTTGGATTCGAACGTAGATCGAGAAGAGAGGAGTTTTGCTCAAAGTGCGGCAGTCAAGCACGACTCACCATGGCCCCACTTTAATAGGTACTCTAACCTCGTAAAACTGCTTCAGATTGCGGCTCTATGCCTCAGATACGAGTACCTGCAACGGATTTAAAGACAGCGAATAGAGCTTCTAACAAATGTGGTACCTCCAGATTGCTTAATTCAAGCTCTCTACAGCTTAGTCAGAAATTAACAGCGCCGATATTTGGCGGAGGAAATCAAGCTGTTGCGGAATAATCGTCCGGTTTTCAAAATATGTTCATTACTACACGTATTATCGCTGCTGGACTCGGATGGACTATTGCGTCTTAGGGTCACTTGACTCATGCCATTTTGGACTTCGAGGAACGATGTCCGATTATGTTGTCGAAGGATCCGCCTCTTACTAAATTGATTATACGAAATGGTCAACAAAATGTCTTGCACGTTGGGCCACAAATAACATTATCCTACGTGACATGCTGGAGTAAAGACAGTCTGAAGAATCATCACGAAATTTCGCATTTAATGTTATATTAATCAAATAATTATATATCCTATTTTCTGACAATAGAAAAAAGTAACTGCATCTAATAGTATTCACAGATATCACATTTTAATAGCTCAACAAATAATTTTCAACCAATTATAATTCAATCAGAAAGAGATAGATTTCCAATTTGCATTCTTGATTAATCTTTTCTCAGGAAAAACGTGTCTTAGTTCCATAAAAAAGTGCACTGATAAAGACAGTTCCTACCCGATCTTATATGATCTTATTTGATGCTATTTTATATTATCCTACTCTGACCTGTCCATTCCTATCCTATCCTATTGTATCCTACCCTACCCTACCGTATCCTAGCCTGTCCTATACTATCATATTCTATCGGCAGGAAGAAAGTATGACGAATAGTTGGATGGACAGTCACTCGCCCGAAACTTTAAGGGTTTCAGTCTGAATCTACGTAACATCCACTTCTTTTTGTTTTTAAAAGTATATTATTTGACATGTTTTGTCAAAAGTACATAATATCAATATCGTGCGCAGAGCAATAAAGTCATATTATTCACACTCTTTAGTTGAAATCAAAGGCACAAAACTAAATTGAGCACTGATGACCAGAGAAAAAAGATTTTATTGTTATCGAAATAGAATTAAAAAGTATATTCCCGTTATGTCTTCTAACATATTAATTATTGTTTGTATAATTTTGCACAGGAACTAGTCTGCGACTCTTGAGCACATCCTTGAACCATTTAGCGGAGTTTTTGTAGGTTCGTTTTCTCTCCGGATCGTTAAAGTCGACCTGGAGAAGTCCAAAATGAGCACTGAAAATATTTTTAAAATATTTACTGCAGAACAATTTTTACAACGGTAAAATTATACTCATGTTGTATATAAACTCAGAGAAATGTCCTCTTGTGTCAAAAAGATGTCCATTGACATAAATGGAATTTCCTCATAAATTTAAGCTCAAGAGGACTTTAATACGTAAGAAAGATATTCAAGTGGTTTAAAACAAAACGCCCAACAAACCGATGCTTTTGTTTCAAGTCAACTTTTTTCTGAATGTATAATATACGTAAAGTGAACATACATATACCGCTTTCTATCGTTTTGGATTATAATTTTTTATATTCATATGAATGCGACTGAACATAATAAAAATACATTGATAGAAAACTTACTTGTAACCTTCCGTCCACTCATAATTATCCATAATACTCCAAGCTGTATAGCTTTTCACATTACATCCATCTTTTATAGCTGATGACATTTCTTTCAGGTAGGAATAATAATAGTTAATTCGGTCAAGATCGTTTACGCTTCCCAGGTCTGAATATCCATTTTCGAGGACATAAATTGGTGGATTTCCATATTCCTTTGTTATTTTCCGAAGAATTCCTCCAAATCCTTCAGGCACCACCTTTAATACAGATGCATTTTAATTTTAGTCGGCCTAAGCGGTTATGTTGCACAATAGTTATATAACTATGCATGTATGTATTTATGTATGTATGTATGTATGCATGTATGTTTGTATGTATGTATGTATGTATGTATGTATATTGTTGTATATACATGCATATACTATATATGCAAAGTAAATTAAACTAGGTTATGTAGCATTTCTAAAATTAATTTATTATTTCTCAATTTCGCAACTAACCCTGAGCCAAAAACTTGCAGATACAGGCCATTCAGGATCCACTGTTTGGTAGAATCCTCGATCGTTTGTCCATGCTTTACCAACTTCCTTCTGAACAGGTACTGCTATATATGACGTGTAGTGATTTAGTCCAAAATAATCTGACGTACCTCTATGAAAAATTATCATATATTATTTTATTTTATTTTTTTACATTTTTTTAACATAATAAATAAGTAGCGCCAAGTAGGGTTATTATGAATCATTCGGCTCAAATGTTTATCAGCTTGTATCCATATTTAGCCCATTCATTCATAAATGCCCCGGCTTTCGATATATTTTTATTCATGTATATTTTATAATATGTCACGACAAAAAATATATAAGCAAATTAGCCAACTTTCACATTGTAATATATGCAATAAAAACCCTACCTGATATATTCAACTTCTTTTTGTGTAAATTTAGGTAACCTTGATCGAGGCCAACCTTGAATTCTGCTGTTCTCATCAATTCTTTCCCTCATAATTTTTGGATAATCGCCATCTTTTGAAAAAATTGGGTGGGCCATCCAACCACAATCATATTGAAATGCTATATCAGGTGTGATACTGTCATCCTCATTCTGATGGAAATAGTGATTACATGGCAGTGCAATTCCAATTATGCCATTCTGAGTTGAACGAAATTCCTCGTGATACATGTGATAAGCCTTAGCGTGAGCTTTCAGGACATTATGTATACACAGATATTCTGCATTTAGCGGCAAATTCCATGCTTGAAGAAATTAATGAAAATGAATTATTATATATAATTTATAAATGCAAATATTAAAAATATAAATACTTCTTCCAGGTATTTATTTCGATTTTAACTAAATTTATCTATAGATAAACTAAATTTTACCGAAAAAAAAGGCAAGCCTAATGTTTATTTGTGTGCAGACATCGGAACCGCTAAGTTATAAATGGTTAAGATCCTGACCAGAAAATTAAGAATATTAAAATTTTTGAATATATCGTTAAATCTTGTTAAATTTTTCTGTCAAGAAAGAGTCGTATACAAATGTTCCTTTGGATCCTATATTCTGCATATATTGAGTTTACCAGGAGCTTTAGATGTTCCTCCGTATCCACCATAACAAAAAGAACTTGGCTCATTTATCGTCGCAAAGTATTTTACTTTAGGACCGAATTCTTGAAACACTATTCTAGAAAAGTCAGTGAACCAATCCACCATCAGTTCGTTAATCCATCCACCCATTTGTTCCAAAACCTGTGGATGATCCCAGTGATAGATAGTAACAAACGGCTCAAGTCCTTTTGATTGCAGTTCGTCAATAAGATCATGGTAATATTTGATACCGTCTTTACTGATCTCATTTGCAAAACCAGTGGGAAAAATTCGAGACCAGCTTATTGAGAACCGGTAGAAGTCGAACTAAAATAAAAATTGTTATATGTTACGTTAAGGTCATATGTTGTACCTATGATAGTTGTATCTAAATTACATAACTCTTACATATTTTATTCCTTATTGAAGGATATATTATTGATTAATATGCGTTCTATTTTACATATTGCTCGAGCTTGATATTTGAGTATTATTCGCAATAATAGATATGTTATGTATTTTTTATAACAAAAGTGTAACATGGAATAACTTACGCCAATGTCTTTCATAATTGCAACATCTTCCTTGTACTTATGGAATGAATCACAAGCCACATCTCCGTTACTTCCGTCGGCAATCATCCATGGTTTATTATGTGTGAACCAATCCCAGTTATTTTCCCCTTTGCCTACAAAATAAAAAAAAATAAGCAGGTCTACATCTATTGCATACCAATTTTCTAATATTGGTTTTATTATATTCTCGATCATAGTAACCTCTGTGACAATAAACAATTATGCGTTTTCATAATATCTAAAACAGTGTGTTATATAACATTTCGCAGGTGGAAATTTACAACTAGCACCGTTCTGCAACACTACTATATATTTACTGGAAAATTCAGTGATGATGTTTTGTGCTAACCTACGATTGGTTAAAATCCAGCGTGGTACTAAATTGTACTCTGATTATCTCAATATCTTTTAGAGTATACGCCACTGAGCGAGCACCTTCTACTTTATTTAGTTATCTTATTATTTATTCAATAATTTGTTTTTTGATCGAATATCGATAGAAATAAGTTAAGAATATAAGATCCAATCATAAACAAAAGTAATAATATGCAACTAGATTAAATAGCAGAATATAATGAAGTAGATTACAGAAATTTTATAAGGAAGAAATTGTTTAAACGTATGAAGACAATCATGCCTCTAGAACAAAGGTTCTAATTTGTAGACTCTGACAGACGTACAATGCAATTTTTCGCAACTCGTGTGAACAATTAGACTTTAAAACACCCAGCCAATACTGATTATTAGCTGCCTAGCCTACCTAGACCGAACGTTCTGCTCAGTACAGATCCCGTAGGACAGCCGCTTTAAGTATTGCACCCAATTCCCCAGAAGGTTTTTAACAAATTCATTTGGAATTCCATCTTTTCCCGGAATTTTTTTAACATTTCCACTTCAATAAAGAGGCTTCAATTTCATCAATCGAGATATTACAGTCCAATAAAGGGTCTTCATTTGCAATGCACTGTATGCAAATGGGAGCCCTAATCTTATTAAAAAAGATCAACAAAAAAAAGAGCACAAAAAAGATCAACGAAACCCATATATTTTTTGCAGAATTTTCATAATTTATTTTCAGTGACTTACAGCCATTCAAAGTTAAGTACATATTCTGAAAAGATCAATACATTTAATAATTCTAATAAAGTCTCTGATACGGTTACAAAATTTCAAAATGATTACAAAGATTTAATTTTTTTTAAAGAAGATAAAGGGAATATTTCAGTTGCAGCTAATAGGGATGATTCTAAGAAGACAGTTGAAAATCTTTTACAAAACAAAATATTATACAAAAACATGAAGGAGGATTAAGGAGTGATATCTCCCATGGGTGAAGGTAGACGAAAATGGAACTGGAAATATCCGAAAGTTACTATCTGCGTCTCTTATTAGTGCAGTATGGCGCGCAGCCGTGATTTCAGTATTTCATGGCTGCGCGTGTGACTGCACTATTATCGTTCTCTCTCCTAATTTTTGGAGGATTTCAAGACCACTTCTTTTTTACGGACATACTACTCCTTACTATTCCTTCATGTACAAAAAGGTCAATACCAGCTTAGTTCCAACCATTGAAGATAAATGCGCAACGATACGAGGGTTGCCTTTTATATTTTGAGCCTTGGCAATACTAGTGTTTACAGGTGCCATCTGACGATTCCAATTGGAGTTTGACCTTTTTAACCATAACCTTCTTCAGAACGTTTTGTCACTTGAGCATAACCTGTATTGTTTTCAGTGACTTGAAAATATTGTCTCGCCCAGAATCAGTCGTCCCAGAAAAAATTGACGCTGTGCGTGAACTAATAATGCAAGATCGTCATGTGACTTATCGTGAGATTCAGGCATCCTTGGGCATTAATGGGACCAGCGTGGAAGCAATTTTACATCAACATTTGGCTGTCAACAAAATTTGTTGCCGTTGGATCCCACATAACTTGACAATCACTCAAAAAAAGGCTCGTGTGGATTGGTAAAAACAAATGCTGAAAAAATTCGATCGCGGTGAATCAAAGCATGTCTATGACATCGTAACAGGTGACGAAACATGGATTTATGCATATATGAGCCTGAAACTAAACAGCAGTCGACTGTGTGGATCATCCAAGATGAGCCAAATCCGACAAAAGATTGTTCGCGCACGAAGCACTTCGAAGCAAATGGTTGCCTGTTTTTTTGGAAAAACCGGCCACGTAGGAACTGTGCCGTTGGAGCAACGTCGGACGGTGAATTCGGAATGGTATACAACCATTTTTTTACCGGAGATCTTTGAAAAAATGAGGGAAATCAGCCGCCGAAGACGAATCATCCTCCACCACGACAATGCGAGCTCTCACACATCCGCTGCAACAAGGGACTTTTTGAGGGCTGAAAACGTCGAATTGATGGGTCATCCAGCCTACAGCCCTGACTTAGCACCTAATGACTTTTTCTTATTCCCACACATAAAAATAAATTACGAGGTCTACGTTTTTCGACGTCTGAAGAAGCGGTTGATGCGTTCAAAATGCATGTTTCGGAGGTGCCTCAATCGGAGTGGAAAAAAGTTTTTGAAAATTGGTTCAAGCGCATGCAAAAGTGTGTTGAGTTTCAGGGAGAATACTTTGAAAAACAATAAAGCCATTTTCGATGATCAATTATTGTCTTTTCATTATGAGGCTCAAAATATAAAAGGCAACCCTCGTATTATATCAAGATGGGAAAATAACAGGTATATAAATGAGAATTTAGCTTATCGTTTCAAAAATCATGGCAGTGTTGTGGCCAAGGCTTACGCTCCACCTACACTGAGAGACCTTTTGTTAGAATAAATGAAAAAAATGGATTAGATTCTAGTATAATTTATTTCCAAAATAGGGAAAACCCTGGTTTTATTACACTTATTCGTATTACAGTACCAAAGTTTAATATTATCATTCGAGTATCTAAAACACGAAGACGAAAATGTAGTATTCTAAATGTGAAATATTATAAATCTCCATTTCAAGAATTAACACTATGAAAAAAGGATATTCTTTTTAGTGAGTTTTCGAACAATAATTTGAATAAGAAAAATAGTGAATAACATAATTTCGAAACCGTATTTTAGACATTGATATTGTCAATATAAAGTTGTCAGAAACCTGAGACGCATAGCAAACTATGAAATCATTATTCTTGATTGTTCATACAGTTTAGTTTGAGAATGCTCCTTGAGTGTTTCCGCCGTTTTCCGATCGAATCCGATTGTGCAGAGCCGAACATGGAATGCATGGAACACCGTTCGTCGTATGTTCAAATCCAATTCGGTCCACTTCCACGTTTTTACATATGTTATATAATTTATTTATTATTAAACTTATAAATTATTGTATTTATAAATAAATACATGTACACTGAGGCACTGTACATATGTGCAAAATACTCAATGAGTAATATTTAGGTTTGCTGTAAAAAATCTTGGTTTCGTAAAAAACCAGGACATTTTGCCTATTTTCATGAAAAACCCAGGACACCAGGGCAGACCTCAAAAAAAGAGGAAATCTCTCGAAAAACCAGAACCGATGGTAACCCTAAAGTTAACTCTTTCTATTTTCAATTCATTCATTTACTATTGGATTTAAAACATTAGGAATTCTTTCTCACGAAATTTATACACTAAGGTAATTAGATTTAATTCAACGAGTACAATTTATAAAATATTACATCTAAATACAGTCAAGTTCATTATACTGAGATATCAAATTAGATAATGTTATTTATACAAAAGGACTATAACATTTTCAAAGATATAGGTGATTTTTTAAAAAATCAATTAAATCATTGAAAATGATAAAAACCTTAACCTTTCTATTAACAAAATGTCTGAAGCAACAAATCACTCATGAAACAGGGTCCAGATATTTGGCATACTGCCCTGAGTTGTCAAGCGACGCCGCTTTGCCGATATTTTTGCCAAATATTTCATAGTGTAAGTTAGCCGTGAGGGTTAGTTGTTAGAGATAAAATGCGTTAGTACCTCAGGTAAGTTAGGTTCGTATCTCGCCGCAGCGATTCCGATTTTTCATAGCGATTACGCGTGCGATTATGTATAAAGGGTGTTTTTTTTAACTTGAGACATCAAAATATCTAAAAAAATACGCATCCTATGAAAAAATATCCGTAATAAAAACTTTTTATTTTCGAGGGGGCAAAGCGACTATAAACGAATTTACCCCACCCCACCCCCCATGAGGAAGGCGGGGGGGGGAGGGAACTTTGTTATTTCAAATGGGAACCCCAATTTTTTATCACAGATTCAGATTCTACTTCATGAAATACGTAAGTTTTATTCCAAACATTTTTTTGGTTTCGCGAAAAAAAACCCACCCCCCAATGTCTCCTGGGGGGTGGGGTAAATTTTGTTCAAAGTCGCTTTACCTTCTCGAAAATAAAAAGTCTTTATTACGGATATTTTTTTCATAGGATGCGTACGATTTTAAGATAATTCGATGTATGCAGTTAAAAAAAACCCTGTATAGTGAATCAATTAAGTATATATGATAATAAAAATAATAATTGTACGCGTGTTTCCGTATTTAATTGTATTTAATTTGTGTATTTAGTTCCTCCTACTGAAGGTTAAATCTTTTGGTTGAGTGAGTTATTTTTCATGTGGTCGTTTGAGATTCTCATATGCTTTGTATGGCAACTTCAAAAGATGTTTTCACTCTTTGGAATAAAATGTATTTCTATCGTTTTGACTTCAAAT
>CAKNWW010266034.1:0-10973 GCA_932074435.1 Andricus kollari
GCTAAACATTCTAGCAGTCATGCTCAAACATCGTATCTCCTATAATTGGTTTGCTCGTGACAGCTAAATTTTCTAGGTACTGTACCTATAATTTGCTGCAAGAAAATCTGTTCAATACAGCTAACTATTTAGGAAGACGAAATCCAGCGATACTTTCTAGCTGGGATAGCAAGCATTCTAGTTAATACAAATAAAATTTTTTTTCAGTGCAGCAATATATTTCTAGCTACAACAGCTATACCATTTTTTTCAGTGTTATACTTGCGATTTGGCTACGAAATAATTATTGTTTATTATTTTAAATAATTAATACGTTAGGCTTAATTATCATTTACGCAATCAATCAATAATTTAAATAAATTAAATAAATCATTTATGTTAACATTTGATTTTCTGGAATATTATAAATATAATACATAGCATTATACATATTATAATTATTATAAATTTAATATAAATTTATTATAACTTTACTCAAATATGTTTAAGTGTATATTTAATTATTATCTTGAGCATTTATGCAATTGTAATTTTTGTTGAAGTCCAAACCGTGATTCTGTCTAGAGACTAGCTAAAATCTGTACAGTCTTAATTATTTTCAAATTCATAACGAACTCCTAGATAGCGCCAAGACTGGGACTAGACAGCAGAAAGGTTTGAATCAAACACGTAGAAAAACGAGACAGCGCCAGTGTAGCGCCAGGCTAGTATTGAGTGAATAGACAGGCTTGAAAAAAACTGTACTGGCTTTAGCATTCCTCTTCTCTTTCTCATTTCGAAACATCTTGTAAAATCATTCACCCTATTAAAGATATGAGATGGAAAATACAGATTTAAGAAATATTAATTTGTCAAAAAGAAGAAAGGAAAATGGTACGAACTAATTTAAGGGTTCCGGGGCATAAGAACGTAAATGCAAAAATCCGAATTTTTCAGGAGACACAAAACTGTCTAACTTTAACGCATTTAATTAAAAATAAAAACAAGAAATTACTTTCGAGCAATTGCTTACCTCTGTTGAATCGTGAAAGAAGCGCTCAAAAAATGGTACCATTCGCAAAAAAACCCTTGTGTAAGGAACGGCACGTTTCCAAAAATGCAGATTTTGACTCAGAAAGAGTTGAATAACTTTTTTATTCTTTATTACAAAAAAAAATTACTTTCTATCTATTTGTTAACTCTACTAAATTATGAAAGGAGTACTAAAAAAAGTAACCAACTGCTAGAAAACCCGTATTGAAGAATGGCATGTTCAAAAAGCGCCGGACCTGACACAGAAAAAGCTGCATAACATTTTTATTATTTTCATTAAAAAACAATGAAAGTGATTTTGAGCTATTACTTAGCTCTATCAAATCCGTGAAAGTAACATCTTGAAAGAAGCAACCACCTATGAAAAAAAACCCTTTTCAAAGTTATGGCACAAACATGCATTTGGACAAATTTCTAAAGAATCTTCTGCCGCGACATGAGTTAGGTCAAAAAAATTAGTTTAATCCAAT
Source organism: Andricus kollari (assembly GCA_932074435.1). Taxonomy (NCBI): domain Eukaryota; kingdom Metazoa; phylum Arthropoda; class Insecta; order Hymenoptera; family Cynipidae; genus Andricus; species Andricus kollari. Next base: position 1,503 of record CAKNWW010266034.1, read on the forward strand.
AAAACGCATTTCCGAAATTTGGCTCTTACGCCCTTATGCCCGGGACCCTTTAAATATTTTTTATATTATTATTTTATTTATATAGGGCGTGGAATATGTGAGATATCAAAGGTAACAGGAGAAAGTTAAGAGATAAAGAGGTCAAAGGTCATGGAAAAGAGATCATATGTCATAAGTGAGGGCTGAAAATTTAATGATGAAAGGTCATTGGTCAGAGATCATATACAAAATATCAGGAGGCAAAGGTCAAAGATCAAAAATGAGATGTCAAAGGTTGAAAGTCAAAGGTGAGAAGCCATATGGCATAGGTCCGCGGTCAGGGATCAAACGTAAAATATCAAGATCAGATCTTGTCGGATACTTTTTACTTATTTTCCAGATGAATAGTTTCAGGAAATCTGCTCAATGACGGAAGGTGGTTGTACTCCATTTTTCTTTTTATCCTTCAGATCTATTATGAGGACAAGATAGAAGATAGCTCTATAGTATATAGCAGCGACGCGCAGCAAGCGTGCAGTAATAAAATATAGTGTAATCGTTGGTAATTCCATTTCTCGAAAGTAAAAAGCGAAAATGGCGGTCGAAAACCCAAAGAAGCAGATTGTATAAGTTTAAATTTCCTTCGCCATCAGTCTTCAGATAGAAGCGAAGGCTGACAGGCAGCTCGGGTGAAAAGAGTGAGGCGAGCGTTTCAAGGATATTAGCTCAGGCGGAAGATGGCCGGTGATAATAATTTATCGTCAGCCCAACCAGCACCCACGTCGTTTTAGTCTCATTGTCAGGACATGTCGAGGGGAGTGGGTGGAGGAAGGGAAATTGATTCTCACGTGGCCGCATATCAATGGCGCCAAACAAATGGTCAAAGTGATTTTCTGTTGTGGCTGGAATCGCGATGGCAACCAGGCTGGTGTCCATGGTAACACCGCGCAGCCTGTCTCATTCTGGCTTTAATTCACAAACGCCGAGCTGAGCACAAGGTACAAGGATGGACGGACGAACGCCTCCGCAAAAGCAGGCGCCCACTTTGAGATAGGCGAAGGCGACCCCGCCAGGTGAAAAAGGAAAGAGGTCGAGGAGCGAGGGAGCGAGTGGATGAGAAAAAAGACCAGGAGAGAGACGACAGACAAAGAGAGCGAACGGGGTGCGCGTGTGTTTCTCCATGCGTTGTCATGACGACGTCTCATATACTGTTCGTTATTCGTTATTCGTTATAGTAATCGCTTCTGAACAATGTCATGAGGTGTCCGTCTATCCCACGCTCATTGAGGACACCTGCTCCATGATTACCTCGCGAAAAAATGACATCGTACCAAAGGAGATATATAGACGAAATATACGAAGGGCTTGGGTTTATACTCCATGCATATCTTCCTATACGAACCAATTGCGCTATAGGTTGAATCAATCTCATTAAATTATGTGGGGAAGGAAGCATATATTTCAGAGGGAATAATTAAGGAATGTAAAAAGAATACGGATATTGCTAAATTATAGAAAATTTTTGGAGATTTTTTAAACGGCTCCTATTCACATTTTTCCTTTTGCTATCAAGATGATCCCGTCATTTTTTTTAAATGTATGAAATAATTAAGAATAGAGCGCAAGTCCGTTTTTTAAATGAAATGGTTAGATTGTTTAAATGAGAAAAGGTCATTCCTACATTTTTATATCCTTATAAGCCGAACCTAATACTCTCTGCTATATCCTCGTTTATCATAGAACATGGAATAAAGTAGTCCAGCAGCACTATAAGTTAGGAGCGTATGAGTATCTAAATTTTACAACACAAAAAATAAAATGATCACTAGCCTCAAATTGTAGGAAAGCTTAGAGAAGTGAACAGTAACTCAAAAAACTCTTTTCATAATCCTCGCGTTATTTCTTTCTCGTTATAAACTCAGATTCATTCGAAGTGAACAAATCAATACTAAACTCAAGCTCTGGGGACATGTAGAAGGTATTCATGGTATAGGCTATACTATAGAGCATACATCTCAATTTTATTTAGGTGTTAACTGATAACGAACAGTCGGCATATCGATAGAAGCAAATCAGAATGACTGGAGAAAAAAGTACATACAATATTCAAAAATACTCTGTTGTTTTAACATTTCCGCCCGCCCTCGTTAAAATGATTTAAGGAACAGTCTAATCTACAATATCTACACAATATTCGTCTCAATAGTTAAAAAACTTATTTTAGTGGTAGGTGACTTGAAAGCTGAACTTTGCGTCTTGATGAGTTGACGGTAACCACTCGAGAGACGTGATACCTTGACATCAGCCAAGGAAGATTCAGTAACGGCAGCTAGCGAACTTCTGATCAAGAAGTAGCCTGGTGTGAGAATTGCGAGGTCGTCCCGGTCATTAGTAAGTGGACATAGTGGCCTAAAATTGAGGACAGCTTCAATCTGTACGAGTAAGGAATTCAATAGTCATTTCTTCAGCAGTAGGAAGATAATCTCTTATAATACGTCGAATACTTCACTGATTTTACTATTGCCTGCCATTTTCCTCCGAAATGAGGGACCGCTGGTGGGCTGAACAGCTATTGAGTTTCGCAATTTGTCAGGAGGAATGCGAGTTTCCCAAGCTCATTTGGGGATGATGAGAATAAAGCTCGGAGTTCTGCGCCTGCTTCCTTTAGGTTGGCCCCGCAGTCGGATGGTAGCACAGATGCCTCGCCTAGTTGTGAACCACTTGTAAGCTGCGATGAAGGTATCTGCGGTAAAATCGGTAACCAAGTCTAGGTTGATAGCTGAAGTAGAATTACATACGAATAGAGCAATATATGCTTTGTATGCACGAGCTGGGGACATACCATGTCACATGCGGCAAGTCTCTCTGCGGCAATTCACACCTGCGGCATGTCACATCTGCGGCATGTCAAATTTGCGCCATGTCACATTTGCGGCATGTCACATCTGCGGCATGTTTCATCTGCGGCGTGTCACAACTGCGGCATCTCTATCTAGCGGCTTCTCTCCCGTGCGGCATTTCTCACAGTGAAATTGACATTTTTGCGGTATCTCTCATCGCACCCTTGTGACTGGCCAAAGAAATAATGTTGGTCAAACCCCTACCCCTTTTTCAGCGTCTCATGGGGGCGAAAAGACACCCCTGTGTCTGGCCACAGAAATAATATTGGTCGAATCCCTTTCCACTGGTGAGAGATGCCGCTAGGTAGAGATGCCCCAGTTGTGACATACCGCAGATGTGACATGCTGCAGATGTGTCAAGCCGCAGATGTGACATGCCGCAAGTGTGAATTGCCGCAGAGAGACTTGCCGCATTGTGACATGATATGGACCCCAAGAACCGCTTGCTCTTTCTAAGTTTTTAAATTCATAGGTCCCGCGTAGTCAATAGCAAAATGGAGGAATGGACGGGAAGCTGTGACTCGATTTGGTATCCTGAGTTCTTCCGTGAAGAAAGCGGAAATAAGCATCCCAGACGACCGATTATGTGAACGGACAATTTCTTGGAAACCCGGCTAAAAATATTTGTCTTGGGTAAAGACCAATCCAAGACAATTTCAACTCATTATGTATGTCTAGCTCGTAAGACGCAACCAGACTGTTTTTGATGTCTTAAGGGTCTCTGAGGGTCATCACTAATCCAATTCAAACTTTATAGAATGTTTATATTATGTATTTATATTTATGGTATTTATTCAGTATGTAGTAATAAGGTTATTTGTCTGCAATAATTATTATTGTTTGGATGACGAATCTAAAAATGTTGTCCATTTTTTACTATCTCCGACAGTTCACTAGATACTTTTAGAAAATGACAGTTTTAATCTTTTTACGGAAAATGTTATATGCCTGCAGTTGTTAAAGCAGACAGGTTCCGATTTTTTTATTTAAAAATTAGTTATTAACAAATTACAAGTTTTATAGGTTGTAAAATTTTAATCCTCAGCAGATGTCAACTGCTTTGTCCTAACCTAGCTACCTGATTCCTGGAAATGGCAGGCCCTACCGGTGGGGCCCATAGTTTATAGAGGTCGCATAGTAAAATAGTTAATAAAACGGATAGTAAAATTTACAAACGAAAACTCTTGTAATTTTGACCCTGGCAAATGTTAAAGCCACAAATTGGTAATATAATTTTCTTTAAAAGAAATTCGGTATACTTATCAAGACTTATACTTCTTGTCTTAAGAAAAGTCTACGTGGTCTTGTCTTGGTACAGTTTACAGCCATAAATGCGAGAGAAGTCCGTATATCTCCAATGTCTAGCTGGTAAGACGGAGCCAGACATCACGGTCCTAGAGACATATTCGAGACATATCAAAGTCACTCAAGTAAAAACCAAGCACTAATATTTTTACCCGGGAAGATGAATGGATGTTTAGTATTCCACGGAATTGACGATGCTTGAATCCTTCCTCCTGGTCGCAGAAGTCCTTGAGTGTCGATAAAGGGTTTAAGACCAACAGACGGAGCTAGGAACCTGTTAGGCCATGGTGAAGAGGGTTCCTGAAGTCAGTCTGGACCGGTCTACCAGACGTAATGTTGAGAGACTTAATTTGAAGCCAATGCTCCAGCAGAACAGCCAAAAGGATTTTCGTTTGCCTGGTATGGAATGTCATTTTAGTGTGGCAACTGATTCTGAATGAAGCTTACAAGGTTGTGAAGAAACTTCTTCCATTGCAGCCGATGATTACTAATCCAAGTATAGACGATGGTCGAGTCAGTCCAAAGATAAACTGGCACTTTGTCAATATTTGAGACCTGTATTATGTGATGAAATAGCTTCGCTAGGTGTATAGCTGCATACAACTCGAGTCGAGGAATGCTCAGTCTTTTCAGTGGTGCTACCTTCGTTTTGTAACAATTCAGTGAAGCATGAACTTTCTCATCCTGATCAATGGATCTGCTGTACACAACAGCAACCCGATCCATGAATCTCGATGGAATGCTGTGATGGCAATCCAAGCCATCGAGGGAATGACAATGTAGGAAGTTCTTAGGGTTGCTGGAGAAACTGGGCACATTTGTCGTACAGTTGTACAGGTGAAGGGTCATCCCAATCGAGATAGTTTGATAAAAGCTCTTAGATGAAGATTTTGGCATCGATTAAAATCGTTACTAAAAATTCGAGGGGATCGAAGAGTCGAGCAATCGTAGATAGGAATGTTCGTTTGGTTGTTTCCTTGAGCGGTGAAATTGTCCAAGTGAACTGAAATAAATCAGAACTAGGGTTCCAACTCATTCCAATAGCGTGGAGGTAGCATCTTGATCAATTGGTTACAGATGCCGGAAAGACTTGCTTATCTGAGGGTATAACTTGGAGAATGCCTGGATCGTCGCTTACCCACTTGTGCAGAGGAAAACCGTCTGCCAAGCACAGGCCGATTACCTGTTGAGCATTCTCCTGGGCTTGTTTGATGGAATCAGCTCTTTCAATGATTTCATCCACATATATCTACCTTTACTTAATGTGGCTATAGTAGCTAGTGGAAAATTGGATCCTTCATCATTGATGAGTTGCTGCATGGTACGAAGGGCAAGAAATTAAGATCAGACTAATCCATATGTGACTGCAGATAGCTGGAATGTGAGTATTTCATTAGATTTAGTATTCCAAAGAATTTTCTGAAAATTCTAATTACCTTAACCCATTAACGAATAAGAACTACAATTTTTTAACTTATGTTCAAGTCTCATTCTCATGACTAAAAAAGATAAATTACCAAACGAAAACAATGTTTCCTTGTAGTTTTGGGTATGCTCTTCAAGAATCCGTGGTCAGAATGTAGTTTGGTCCAGTAGGAAATCCAATATGGCGCCAAATGTGAAGAAAAGTACCAAACAATCGAAAATTTTTTGTTTATACAATTTTTTTTCGAGCCAAAAGAGTATTAGGACTCGATCCTAACTATGATCAACGGTGATCGATATAGTTAAACTGCAAGCAAAAAATTGTCTCACCGATCTCGAATAGCCATACCCTTCGCAAAATGGCGCATCCGAAATGGCGGACATGAAATTTTGAAAACTCTACAATTTTCGCACAACTCTGTACTCGGGGGTTTTCGGGGTCGCTGATTATGAATTTGACATCGAATTTTTGAAATTCAAAATGTCGGATCCAATATGGCGGACATGAAATTTTGGAAACTCTACGATTTTCGCACAACTCTGTACTCGGGGGTTTTCGGGATCGCTGATTATGAATTAGTCATCGAATTTTTGAAATTCAAAATGCCGGGTCGTTTGTATCGGATCTTCTTTTGTGGTAAAAGACACTGTCAACATTCCGTTGTGAATTGATTGGACGAGTTTCAATACGAAGTTTCTGGAAGATTCAGTTATTTATTTTTACTACCATCGCCATGTCGCAAACAAAACGCAAAAGACGTTATGTTCCTACCTATGTGGAGTACGCGGTTGATGCCATATTGGATCCGCTATATGAAATTTTGAAAATTCAATTTGAAATTAGTAATCAGCGACCCCGAAGACCCCCGAGTACAGAGTTGTGCGAAAATCTTGAGTTTCAAAAATTTCATGTCCGCCATATTGGGTCCGCCATTTCGAATTACGAAAATTCGATGTCAAATTCATAATCAGCGACCCCGAAAACCCCCGAGTACAGAGTTGTGCGAAATTTCGGATGCGCCATTTTGCGAAGGGTATGGATCCGCCATTTTGCGAAGAGTATGGCTATTCGAGATCGGTGAGACAAGTTTTTTCTTGCAGTTTAACTATTCCAATCACTGTTGATCATAGTTAGGATCGCGCCATATTGGATTTCCTACTGGACCAAATTCCATTCTGACCACGGATTCTTGAAGAGCATACCCAAAACTACAAGGAAACATAGTTTTCGTTTGGAAATTTCTCTTTTTCAGTCATGAGAATGAGGCTTGAACATAAGTTAAAAAATTGTAGTTCTTGGTCGTTAATGGGTTAATCTCTCGATTAAGTTTTTGTATGTAGAATCTTGTTTGAGTAAGACGTTGAGTAAGCGTGATTCAGGACTGGAAATTAGAACTAGCTTCATGTGATCTAAAGTCTCATATTCGTTACAAAAAAATTGAACAAACTTTCTGAAGTGAAGAATCAGCTTGCAGCTTCTTCGATAGTCTTAATCGCATTCGTAGAGCTGTAGTTTTAGAATCTCGGAGATCTTCAACTCCTTTTTAAATGGCAATCTGACGATATAACGACCAATATCGTCTCGAGAGTGCGTAATTTTAAATTGGTCCTCACACTCTTGATCTGCCATTGACAAAGATGACGTTGATGTAGATGGCATTTATTCTAGTTTCTAAAATCTCTGGAAAACCTCATCAAGTTCTTCATCGATAGATACGTCACAGCCCTGAACTTCAGATGAAGATGGACAGGTTTCTGATGGGCCTAAAAGTACCCATCCGAAAATTGTAACTTGTGCGGTTGAAGTATTAGCTGAACCTTTACAAAAAGACGATCTTCGATGACTTGACCATAATAGTCAGCTCCAATGATGACGTCCACGTGAGAAGGCCAATTTACTTTGCTGGTATCGAGAGCTGAAATTTCTTCTGTGAGGTGTCGAAGAATATCAGCAGTGATAATGCATTCCGATGAGGATTCAACATTATGTTTTAACTTGACTGAGAGAGAGCCTCGCGTTTTTCCTGCTTTCACAGCTCCAACCCCTTTCACTTTTAGCGATGATTTTTTGTCTTGGCGAGTAAAGACATTTAGCCAATATCAAAGTCATAAGACATATTTGAGAACCTGAATCCATAAGTGTTTTAACATTCATTGGCTCACCTCTGTCTGAAATACCGATGAGCTGAACCGCAGCGAGACAGTTGACTTTAACAATTGAATCTGAAGAATGATGCTTCCTTCCACATTTATCACCGCGTCTGTTAGAACGACAAGCGGATGCTCGATGTAGACCAAAACAGCTAAAACATAGGTTATTCCTGACACTAATTTCTAGCCTCCGTTGAACTGATGCATTTGCTGGAAGTAGGCGCATCTTGAAATCCAGAAGCTAAATAAGCCTTAACTGCTGATTAGATTGAAATTCCGGTCTTAGTGACTTCTCTACTGCTTGAAGTGTCAGCAATTTTGTCATCAGAAACTCGCTGAGTTTGTTCCATGTTGTAGGTTCCTTGAAAGATCCTGAATGATGTTCCCAAGCCTTAACTGATTCAGAATCCAATCGCTGGACATCAATGGAAACTAGAATAACATCCCATATGTAGACTGGAAGGTCAAGGGCTACCAAGGTGCGATACATTTGAGTTATGGTTTAGTATAGGCTTTCTAACTCGGCTGCTAGTCCTTTCGTCATTCTTTTAATAGTCAATAAAAAATGCAAGATTGTGTTAACTAATAAGCGTTTATTAAAACGTCAATGCAGTGTTTTTCAAGAGATGAGTTGCAGAGTCCTTAAAACTTTGCTTTAGATAATGTAACTTCCAAACAGGTGATAAGTTAGTATTGGAAATCGCCATTGAATCGAAAAGATCCTTGAATGGAAACCATTAGCACGGTGATCCGTCAAGGTTTGATATATATTTAGCTGGAGAAGTCGCGGGCCGTACCCTAACATTGGTGTGAAACCAGAAGCTTGTGATTCTGACTGCACCGGAATGACATGGTATGGTCCTATTCTCCCGGATTCGTACCAATAAAGATCTCATTCTTTCGAGTGTTTCAAGATAGCCTTCCGAAATCCCGACAGTCATTAAATTCTCTACTACACTCGCGATAAAATCCATGTGAGACGTTTGTTCATTTATGTAATTTTGAATGTGGCTCACTTTCATTTTGAAATTGATCACCGAATCCAGCTCTAGGACTCAAAAGTGATTAGATTTCACTTTAGAATAAAAATCTAAACTGGTACGTGAACGAAATCACTAACACTCTTCACATATTGATCTCCTTTTATTGATTACACAGTAAATCAGAACACAAACAAGTCAGTTAAATAAGCATGAAAAACTTCAAAATTAATAGAATTGTTGATCTCACATAAAGCACATTTACTCAGAAATTTCGAAGAAAATCTGGAAACTTCTCTAGCCCAAAATGATCTTCTTTTTAGGAATACTCAATTAGGAACTCCTCAAGGAAAGAACGATACTCCTAAAAAAAAGAGAATTCTGGAGAAATCACAAAGTCGCCTTGTAAGCTGAGTGGTTTATCTTAAGCCTGACAAGGGAGATTGTTTGACAAAACTTGGGATTGAGAGTGAACTAGTCCAGAAGTACTATAAGTTAGGAGGAAAGCTTAGAGAAGTGACTAGTAACTTAAGAAAGTCTTTAAATATTCCTTACGTTATTTCTTTCTTGTAAGAAACTCAGATTTATTTGAAGTAAACAAATCAAGTACCGAAAACATACTGAACTAAAGCTCTGATGACAAGTAGATGGTCTTCATGGTATAGGGCATTAGGGCGGCCCAAAAAAAAAGTTACAAATTTCTATGACGGAACCTACCCCCGCGCCCCCCC
>CAKNWW010266042.1:0-11493 GCA_932074435.1 Andricus kollari
TTATTTAAAATTCATTTTCTTTGATTAACAGTTAATTTTTGTTATTTAAAAAGTCCAATATTATATTTCTGGTTCAGAATTATTTTTGTTTTGGTTCAAAATTCTACTATTTACTTAGAAATATAATTATTTTGTTGAAAATTTGACTGTGTCATCTTTTTGTGAAAAGTAACCTTCTTTTGGTACATAATTGAAAACTCTACTATTATATTTTTAGTCCAGAATTGTTATCCTTTGATTGAAAATTCTTCTGTTTGGTTGAAAAATTCATTATTTTGTTGAAAATTCAACTATTTTGTTGAAAAGTAATCTTTCTGGGCTGAAAACTTTTCTCACATAGTTCAAAGATAATTTTAAAAGTATACTAACATATTTTTGGTCCAAGATTAATTTCCTTTGGTTAAAAAGTGTACTATTTTGTTAAAAAGTCATCTTTTTGTGGTTGAAAATTCAACTATTTGATTTTAAATTAAGGATTTATATTTTTTGAATCAAAATTCAAATACTTGGTTGAAAGTTGAATTAACTTGTTACACAATTCATTTCTTGGTTGAAGATTGAATTATTTGTTTGAAAATTTAATTATTCTCTTAAAAATTCAATTATTTTCTTAAATAGTTATCTTTTTTGTTCGAAAATTCACCTGCTTTGTCTTTTTGGATTAAAATCGTCTTTTTGGATACAAAATTATTTTTTTTAATTTAAAATTCACATTTTTGGTAGATAAGTTGAAAATCTAACTGTCTGTTAAAAAATTCTAAAAAAGGAATTTTTTTGACTTGAAGATTCGACTGTTTCGTTAAAAATACAACTGTTTTTCGTTGAAGTTAATTTTTTTGCTGAAAATTCGATCATTTGATTGAAAATTCGTACTTGTGGATTGAAAATTCAAGTGTTTGGTTCTAAATTCCTGTATTTTGCTTAAAAGTTTAACTATTTGGTCGTAAATGTAACTGTCGGTCTATAAATAATTCTATTTCATCTTAAAAATTTAACTATTGGCTTAAAAAATCGTCTTTCTTGGCAGAAGGTTAATCTTTTTGGGTATAACAGTCAACTGTTTTCTAAAATATTCGAATATTTAGCTTGAAAACACAACTCTTCCGTTGAAAATTAATGTTTTTTTTTAGAAAATTAATCTTTCTTTGGTTGAAAATTCTACTATTTAGTTGAAAATGCAATGTATTATAACTTAAAATCTTAATCGTTTCATATTCAATTCAATATTATAGTTTAAAAAGTTAATATGGTGTAAGAACAATTCAATGTCAAATCATCTTAGGGGTATCCATGAATCTCGTGACGCGTTTTTCCATTGTTTAAATAAATATTAAAATAAAATTTTTCTAAAGTGAAAAAGGATACAACGATATAAACAAAAGAAAAACGCGTCACGAGATTTATGGTCCCTTTTCTAAGGCGTTGAAAAAAAAACCCTAAAATAAGTTTTGTGAGATTCAAAAGCCTTAGGAAATATTCAAAATTGAAAATGTTGGTCCATTTTTTAACTCTTAAAACCTTGATGATTTTTATGATATTAGGATGTATTTTTTTAATTATTAATAAGACCTAGTTTTGAATAAATATTTGTTGAAGAAAAAATATCAAACAATTTCTGGATTTTTCAGAAACAAATATTTAAACTGAATTTTGGAAAAAAAACATTTTTGATTTTCTTAAAATTTTTCTATAGATAGCTTACAATGTGCTCTAAAAACCTGTAATAATAAAAATTGGTTCGGAATTTCAAAAAAATGATATTCGTATGCACGAACTTCATAGTTCAGAGTTCACACTCTCGGGCGTTGAGTACGCTATGCCACACAACCTACGTTCATAATTATTTCTCGAAAACTAAGAGAAATCCCATTTTTATATCCACAGGGCTTTTAGTGGACATTTTATTATGAATAATAAAAAAATACACCTCAGAGAACGCATACTAGAATTTTTACCCAAATTACTAACAATAGATGAAATTCTTCAGATGATTTGACATGGAATTGCTCATAATTATAAAAAATATCCAATACAACTACAATACGAAACTATTTTCATGATTTTTTATTTCTCTAGAGATATTACCTATTGATATAAACTTCATTGAACCTCAGATAATAACTTTTAAGATAGATAAAACACGATAAAATATGAAGCACAGAATGAAAATTTATTGCGCTATTTGCGATGAAGGCCATTTTGGAATTCGTGCAGATGTATTGTTAATTACATTTGCGAAACTTCCGCAAACGATCATCTGTTCTGATTTCGAAGCGCTATCGTAATTGTGAAATCAGGCCGGAGGCTGGGGCAAAAATAATAACAATTTCGTTGATCGGATGGCCGAAGGGGAAGTTATATGAGCAAATTTCCAAGATGATGAACCTCTTAATTATAACCTCTCCTCTCTCTATTCCTTGACTACTGTTTAGCGCTGCCGGGTACAGAACCAAGCTGGTATAAATCGAGTTCCGTCCGGGCCTTAATACCGTAGCAAATTCAATTTATCGTGGGTGGCTGCTATACATATCGGACGATGCTGTAATTAAATTGTTACTGCGGGCGGACCGCACGCCAATCGACATGGGCGGCCCCCAAACACCCACGCGTTCCTCCGATTCGCAATCCTTTTATTTCCGCGCACGTTCTCTATTAATATCTTAGTGCATTAATAAATCTACAAGTTTTCTTTTTCCCCTTAGGGCCATTGAAAAAATACGTCACGCTTTTTTGAACACTATTTCCATCCTTCCGCTTCTTCGTCACAGACCATCACACAAAGCTTGACCCCCGGGGTAACGTCACAAATATGAACATCCTACACACCTTCCAAGTAAAAAATGTTTTCATCGATTTCATTTAATAATCACCTAAAATATGACACAAAGCATACACACATAATATTTTAACAGAATTCACGGCCCAAAATGTTCTCAAAACAGGGGAAATACAGCTGCAAAATACTTTGGGTGCATTCATGATGGGTGCAATTATTTGTGTTTATTTCATGAGAACTTTCCTTCCTCATAGGTATCAAATAAATTGACTTGTTCACACAGGGAGGCTTTTCTCTAACAAACAAAAATGGAAACTTTCAATGTTTTTAAGCTTATGTTTCTTACCGAAAATTAGAGAGCCCATTCAAATGCCAATCGATGTGTTCCGTTAGAATGAACAACTTCAAAACTTACGGTAGTGTTATATGCCAAATTAAAAAAAGTTTTTTTCATATAACTAATGTAACCTTTTTTTAAACTTTCTAAGTCACTAATGATTGGTCAAGAATGGTCATCGAAAGGTTGTCAATGATATCAAATACAGTATTGTTATATTCCCAATGTAAAAAAATCTTCTTATAAACAAGGTAAATGATTTTGTTAAAAAATATAAAAGCGATAGTGGTAGGTTATGGTAGGTCATGAGAGGTTTTTTAATCAAGCAATCGATGCATCTTAAAAACGCAAACAAATATATCATATACATTACTGTTGTCTTCACAATATGAAAAAATATTTATATTTGCATCATATCAACAGGATAAACAATATGGTTTCTAAATTTATAAATCGGCATTGCTAGATCATTAGAGGTAATGGAAGGGTTGTCAGAAGGCCATTCGATTTTTCGTGAAGACGCTAACAAACAATTCAGATACAGTACTGTAGTATTCCTTATATAACCGAAGTTTTTCTCCTATAAACAGAATACGCAACTTTTTTGAAACATCATAATTCGGTACTAGTGGGGCATATAAGGTTCAACAACAGGTCGATCTATGCATCTAGAAGACGCAAACAAATACACTATACATATAGTATCGTTGTATTTTGAATATCAAACAAGTTTTTCTCATATAAAGAAGGTAATTTTTTTTTAAATCTCTAAAAAAAAACCTTTTTAATGGCTAATCTAGCTCAAAATACTAAGATACCTGGATATCAATCCAGCCTACAATTATTCCTCCCATGATCCCTCTTTTATTTTTCGAGATATGGTGAATAGAAAAATGTTACAAACACACACAGTTGAAAAATTGTATTTTCAAGCTCCTGGGGTCGAATAATACAAAAATATGTTTAAAAAATAGATTTAAAATGCAGGTCATTACAAACCTCCCTCCATGAGGAAGCAATATGATAATTTTTCATGAAAATAGGGGAATAATAGGAAAATACATTCTTTTAAATTAAATTACTGCATAGGTACCATACTGAATGCAACATAAAACGCTTGAGATTTCAAATCGAAAAATATTGTATTTTCGACAAAGTAGTTGAATTTCCAACCAAAAATAATAACTTCCTACCAAAAAGATGAATTTTTAATCGAACCAGACGAATTTTGAACAAAATAATTCGAATCTTAACAGAAAAGTTTAATATGGAAAAAAATTAAATTTGTAAGAAAATATTTGATTTTTTAACTATACAATTACATTTTTAATAGTTGGATTTTCAATAAAAAAAGATCATTTCTTGAGTAAAAATATAATAGCTGATATTTCAACAACGAAAAAGGATTTAAACTTTAAACAAAAACAGTGGAATTTAACGAAAGATATGGATTTATGATAAAAAAGTTAATTTTCAACCAAAAATAGAATGTTTCAATTTGAAATTAAAAAAATTGATTTTCAATCCATAAGAAACTAATTTTCAACTAAATAGTTAAATTTTCAACAAAAGAGATGGATCTTCAACTGATAAAATGAATTTTTAACAGATTAGTTTTAGGTTTTGACCAAATAGTTGAATTTGTAACTAAAAAGTATCAATTTTCTATCAATAATGGAATCGTTAAACTTTCAGTATAAAAAATTAATTTTTAACAAAAAAACAAGAATTTTTTGAACAAACTAGTTCAATCTTCAACCAATAAAATAAATGTTGAATAAAATATGTCTACTTTAAACCAATTAGTTGCATTTTCAACGAAGAAAGATTAATAGTTTAAGAATAGTTTAAGTTTTAGTTTAAAAAATTAAATTTCAACCAAAGAAAAACAATTTTCAGCCGAATAATTAAATCTTTAACCAATAAAATAAATTGTCAACAAAGTAGTTCAACTATCAACCCAGCAGTGGTTGAATTGTCAACCAAAAAGATAAATTCTTAATGAAAAATTTAATAGTTCACGTTAACTAAAAACGATCAATTTTCAAATAAAAATGGCTTAGTTCAATTTCCAGTTAAGAAAATTAAGATGACGACAACTTTGGAAGAAATTTTGTAATCAAAATTTCCTTCGGTACACTCTTTTGGGGTCTAAAAGGGCAGTTCACATTCGTTAGCCAGCCTTTCTACCACCAATGTTCATGGTGTTAGCCATGAAAAATAAAAATGAGAAAACCACAAGTTCAACTTTCTGATAAAATCTCACTAGATACGATAAATAGTTTAAAATAGTTTAAATAGTTTAAAAAGTTCTACAAAATTGTTTTTGATCGTTTTTTAATGGGGATAATGGTTCATGTTTTGAACGTGAAAAATGCGATAATAAAATCAAAAATTAAAGCTTATAGATAAACAAAGCAAAATGCGATAAAAGGTTTAACATCAAAGTTTCTCGCCCTCAAGAGACCAAAACATTTTTCTACCTGTATTTGGGTAGTACGCATAGTTTGGCCATGAAATTAGAATTTTATGCATTCTCATCATTTATGATGGAAGGCATTAGATTCTTGTGAATTTGGACCTATCCAGTTTTTATCAATTTTCGACGTATTAAAACACCCTGAGTTAGAAAAAAACCGGGTTTCACGATGATGTCGGTCTGTTTTTAAAAAAAATTTCTAATCAGATTTTAATTGTTAATATGTTCAGGGCTCGGACACACTTTAGAGATTGAAAAAGGTTTTAAAAATATCATTTATTTTTTAAAATAATAGCAAAATGGTGTTTTGAGTTTCTAAAATATTTTATTATGTAAATTCTAAACCTAATTTATAAAAGTTTTATTTTGATGTTTTGTTATCATCTGCGTTTGAGCCCTAAAAGTTCCAAGTTTCGAAATTTTGAGACACAATTTATTAACCCAAACTAAAATCCGCGTCAATTAGCGATAATTGTTATTTAAGAAGGACCCCTCGATTTATTGCTATATGATGATAATAGGGACATTTACAACTATTTCAGCTGAATTTCGGCTCAAAAACATTGTGAATTTTCAGCTTATGACGGGAAGTAGCATATCATTGGAAATTACTGATTTCAAAATCACTGCTGGCATGGGTCGGAGACAGCGTGTGACAATCCCTCAGCAGCATGAGGGGAAGTTGGGTGGAGGGGATGTATTTATTAAATCCGAAGGAGCTTTAACAAAAGGGAATTCACAATTAGCAAATGATAGATGTTAATTAACCCAGCGCGAAGCGTAAGGGAAATATATTATCGAGCGCGAAGCGCGAAATCCAACAGACGTCCGTCTTAGGCGCGCTCAAACTTAGGAGCGAAGCGAGTCACGTGCAGATTTATTATTATTATTATTATTATTATTATAGAGAGGCGCGTGGGTGGAAGGCCTCGACCCAGCATTGAAAAGCAACACCCTCCTTTCATCACCTGCTTCGCTTACCCTTTGTACGCCCTTAATCCACTTCGCGTGTAAGATGTCGAATTTGAATATTCGAACATGGTTGGTTTATTTCGAAGCCCGCGAGAGCACTTAAGAACAAGCAAATGAGAATTCAGGCGCTCACTTTCGAGCTATCGTTTATCGAATAAGCTGTTGCAATAAGTTTCTCATGAATATACTTTATACTATATTAAATATAATTCTATATTCCGTTTCAATACCAAGGCTAAATGAATATGTGAATCGAATTTAAGTAATTTAATGTGAACGGAAATAATCATCAAATTGTGTTAAATTAACGTCCATTTGACCAGTATGCAAATATCGGTAATGCAACTGGAAAAGTCTGAGCAGAATATGAATTGTGTTTATTGATACGTTTAATTTATTCCATAGCTAATTTAAGAATTATTCTTCACTTCTCTTCCTTTTTCAACCCTTTTTTATAGATGAAATTATATTTTTAGTCCTGATATTACGGATCTTCATATGTCGGGTAATTAAATCTTTATTGCTTGTGTCGTCTGTTATAGGAAAAAGTAAAGAGTATAGTATTCAAGTTTTTATTTATATTATTCATATTTTGCGAGCAATATTTGTGTAATTGAATTGTACAATTGGCAGTAGGTGAAACCACCCTACAGTAGATAATGATTTACAGTAGATAATTTTAATTAACTGGAACATTGACAAAAAAAGTTATTTACTTTTGTTAGTATAATATTTCAGCAAGGATGCTGTATGTTCTGACGAAGTTTCATTGAAATTTTATAATTAATTAATATGTGAGAGCAAAAAATTAATTTTTAACCTGAAGAAAAAAATGTCGCTTCTTCTTCATTCATACTTTTTAACTTAATGAAACATTTTTGTGGCATGTTCATACATTAGATTAGAATCAAAGCTTGAAGTTTAATGAGCAATATTTATTGATACCAAGAGTTCTTTCTTTGATATTTATAAATATTTAAGGACTTTTTATTGGACATTACATTTTCCAACAGTAGATAACCAACAGTAGATAATCGCAAAATTACGAAAAATGTCGCTATGAAAATTGACAGGTCTGCGACTGTCTCGCAGTTGTTTTAAGTTAAAGGTTGTGTTTGTTTGTTTATTTTGATTCGTGACGTTTTTTAATTTAAGTTGTTATAAATAATAAGCCAAGCAAATAGTGTAAATTATTATTTATTAAAAATAACATTATGTTTAGTTGTGTTTTCAGGAGTCTTTTGGAAAAGATATCATTTTTGGGATTAAGGTATGTAAAAATTCTGCACTTTTCTGTCATCTCAAGTCAGGTTAAATGGAATAAAGATTAAACATCTCGTACCAATCGTACCAGTCTCACGGAATATCAGAGGTAAAAAAAATGTCAATAATTTAAACTTTTGTGATTTTTGTAAAATAATCATGGTTTAAACTATTATTTACTCAACAAACTGATTTTAATTATATGTATACTAATGATACATTATAACGATCGAGAATTGAGTATTTTATCATGCCCAGGAGCAATACCAGAAACGATTATCTCTTGATGGACAGAGGTGTCAAAATCGTACCCTTGACCAAGTCTAATAAAAATGTTTAATACAGCTAATTGATCAATTTCGTGATATTTTTTTCTATACAAATACTCAATTGAATATGTAAGCTTTATTTAAAAACGGTAACCTTTCTTTATTTTTGGAAACTGATGCAGTTAAAACGCTGTTGAATATTTTTCTATTTACTGTAGGGTGGTTTCCCCTACATAACTGGATATTCAACGAAATGGCAATTTTTCAAAAGACCGAAAAAACATTCTGTAAAATCGAAATAATTATTTAAAGATAAAACAAATTTCTACTTCCGAGACGAAATTTTGTTGGACTGCGGCAAATAAAATTTAATGGAAAAAATGTATCCATGTTCGAGGAAATGGATGTGGAAGTTTAAAAAATCAAAGTGATACTGAGCTAAAATTGGACATGGCTTGACTGCGAATTGCGATAAAAAATTCAATTTTCAGTTAAAAAAGAAAATAAAATCACGCTTTAGAGATATTAGGTTTCTGAATACGGGTAAATAAAGTTTGATCGAAAAAAGTTAGCCGATTCCGAGAAAACCGACCGAGCATTTTGAGATAAAAATGTCATGGCTTTTCAAAATCGGCTTTGGATAGCAATTGAAAAACGATTTTTAAACTATTATTTGCAAAAATAGAAACTGGCTACCGAGATATGAAGATGCTGAGTGAAAACAGATTTTTTTGATCCAAAAACATGATTCTGCTCTTAGAAAATCCAAATTGAAGATCACAATATCACACTATGATAATAATGTCATTAAAAGGTTGAAAAAATTAAATAATTAATTTACTTCTAAATTATAGTATCAAATAATTATATTTTGAAGAAATCGTTTCACCCCAATTAAATCATTTCACAGTATATTCAATGTTCAAAATCGAAAGTTTATAAATTTTTGTATTCATAAAATTATATGATATAAAATGTAAACTTTCTAAACTGCTTAACTTTAAATTGTATCTTGTGCACTTTTTGTATTCAACCATTATTCTTCAAAAAATTTTTAACTAATCTAAATGAAATTTAGACGTTCAATTCAACAAATAGGCAACAATCTGGGATTCTTAAATTTGAATCATGAGAATTTATAAATCTTTTAATGTAAATTAAAACATGTTATACTGCCTTGAAAATTCTCTAAAATTTAACCGTAAAGTTTGACGACAAAAATGTGATTTTTCTTTATATGTGCAGGATACGAAAAAACTAATAACGCAATTCGATTCTGTTTATAAAATTACATAAAATCCATGTATTGATCAATTTTGTTCTCCACCCAATTTGTTATATAAATTAATTTAAATTTTATATAATGGTTATTTACACTACGTCACAAATTGAGTTCATAAAAGAATAGTTTAAACTTTATGTATTTTTTCAGCTAAATCGAATAGCTCTACAAATTAGTTTTATGATTTTATGAAAAATAATTTTTTAGAAAGTTTAAAAAAATGGTAATTTTTAACTGTTGAGCCTTCTATTTGTCTCGTAACATGTTTCTGGTGTTTCACTGATACATTTTATATCAATTAGAAATTAGAGTTTGAAAAAACAATTTAAAGAAAAAAAATTTGCATGGATATTTTCTCAAAAAGTATGAACTTTTTTCAACTATTTTTCAAATACGTCTATAGTAGTTTATCAACTCTAGAATGTACTTTAACTTATTTTTTCAATAATTCGAATTTGAGATGGTTTTCATGCTCTCCTGAAATTTTATTTTGGGTCTTATATGGTTCTGTCAGGACACGCTTCAATTGAAATATTTTATAAGTGAGCAATTTCAAATGCAAAGCGGCCAGGAATGAACAATTAAAAATTTTTCAAATTAAATATTTTTTTGATTCGATTTATAATGATATCTACCAGATCAAAATTGACAGCATTACTTGAATTTTCAGAATTGTTCAAAATTGAAGATTAAAAAATCTTAGCTTTTAAAATTACAGAATTTCTTAATTAGAATTCTAATATCCTACAGTTAATTTGAAATTGAAAGAATTTGTAAAAACGTACAGTATTTATTCGCAGAGTAAACATAGTACCGCTGAATAATTTTTAAAATGGTGAAAATCTGAAAAATTTCAACTGACACGATCTAAATACTATAACTTTAAAATCGTCAAAATTAAATCCATCAAACTTCAAGAAATTATGTAAATCGTAAATTAAAATTATTTTAAGTTTGGGTTAACAGCTAATAATTCAAATTTTGACCAATGGGAATCGACTGGTATCAAATATTTTTATTTTGTATTTATAAGCGTGAAAAGAGAACACACTTGAAATCTTGAAGAGCTGTTTCTCAAATCAAAACCCTTCGACCCTTTAAAAATATGCAAAATTTCACCCAGAAAATATTGTGGAGTGAAAATTTCAAAGTTCAAACTTTAAAAAATTAACTATTTGTACAGACGTTACTCAACGTAATTAACTGGAATCTAAAAAATATAAAAATTAAAACTTGGAAACATAAAAATTCTTAAGATTTTAAATGACAGTTCAAAACCTACTTTCAAAATTTAGATCCTAAATATTTTTTCTTTGCTTTCTTTCAGTTTCCCCTTTTACTGCCTCGACATAATTTGATAAATAGGTGAAAGTCCTTGAGAGATTGATAAATTTCTTCAATGGCAAGGAGCGTGATTTTGCAACTCATATTTCACTGTCATTTTTTTCCCAAATTATCGTTAAGATTCAACAGGTGCTAAATCAGCTGGTAAGCAATCAAGGAAGCATTAAAATTTACGCGCAGTATAATAATATTTCGGTGTGCAGTCTTGTTTGACCGCACCGGGAATTATATCGATTTTGTTAATTACCCCAGTAAACTTTGATGAAATCAGCGTCGCGCAAGAGCGCGCGTCATTTATTTGTCGTAAATTCAGCGGCAGACGCCGCGTAGTTAACGGCTTCAAAGTAATTAGGCTTTCCGTAGCAAACACGAGGGAGCGATTTCGCGGTAAGGACAAATAATTGGCAATAACGAGTGGATGAGACGATGAGACCAGCAGACGGCAGAAATGACATCGGACCATCCAAACAAATTGAACCTTCCCGACCGTGCTCCGTGACGCAGACGATGATACGACTAATTCTCAGAATTTTAATAAATGATCCAAGGAATTAAAAAAATTATTTTCTAAATTTATTCCTTGATAAAGCGAAATTCTTTAGAAATTCTCATTATTAGGAAATATTTAAATTCTATTCAATAATAAACTTTTCTAATTTTTATTTTTTTCCTCTGCATATCAGTGGAAAAAACTTTGCGAATTAGATAACGTTTAGTACGTTTCCTGATGATAAATTTCAACAAAGCTTGCATCAGCTTGCATCAGGCTTC
>CAKNWW010266044.1:0-10409 GCA_932074435.1 Andricus kollari
AAATTTTACATGCAACAAAATTTAACTTTAGTTTTTTCTGTGTTGTCTTGCGGTAAAAGATTCAAATTTTTTGTTGAAACTTCAACTATTTTGTTAAATTGATCTTAGCTATTCGAAAATTCAACTGCTTTGTAGAAAATTCGTTCGTTTGCATTGAAAGTTCACCTTTTATGACAGAAAAATTATATTTCTTAGTTTAAAATTGATCTCTCTTGGCTGAAGATGAACTTTTTTGTCGCACATTCAACTTTTCGGGTTGAAAGTTTACCTGTCGTCTAAAAAAATCATCTTTTTAGGCTTGAAAATTCAAGTATTTGGTGGACAATAATTCTAATTTTTTTAGTCCATTCCCATATTATTCTCCAGGGCAAAATATGAAACTCGCATTCGGGAGAGTTATTAAAAGTGGTGTCATGCATAGAAGCTGATGAAATATATTGTTTCAATTTTAAAGTATAATAACGGTATAATATGTATTCAGATCGTACAATGCGTTGGCAGATTATAGCAAAAAAATATTGTTATGAAAATGCTCATAGGTTAGGTTCTTGTGTCATATTTGAAAGACTTACAACATGCATATATTGTCCACAATTATTAACATTACTGTTGTAAATTATTTGTTTGGAGTAAAGCAATTTAGTTTCAGGAGTTTTAGTGTTGTAAGACAAGAATATTGGGAACTAATTTTAAAAGCAAGTGAAGTGCGGTTCTTGTTGGTTCTGTAACGAAATACAAACAAAAAAAACTTTGCCAGTGCATGTTACGATTTCAATACTTACGTAATTCAACATTGAAACAACACATTTCACTGAACTCTTATGCTGGACAAAACTTTAAAAAAATATCATTGTAAGGAATGTTTACTGGACTGCTGCGAACTTAGTCGAGTTTTCAATAGAACACTATATAAACTATACTTCGATTAACACTTCGTCCTTCTGACAACTGAGATACGATACATAGATTTCAATTATTGATGCTAGAAAGTGTAGTAATTTATGCTTTCTATTCTTTTTTGAGAAAACTCACTTTTTAGGAGAGACTTTACTTTTTCATTTGACGCACTTAAATTGTAGGTGGTAACGTACGAAGTGTATAAAATAATTTGAAAGTATTAATAGATAAGGTTCTATGCAGGAGAGATACAAATTTTTAATGATTAGTGTGTAGTTTCACAATCCTCACCGTGGCTTTTGCATCGATTCCTGAAATTTGGTAATCATTAAACAATTTGTGTACTGAATATCGATCTCTTCAATCTCATTTCTCTCCGTGCATCGTAAAACCTGTTTTTTTTTCGGATTCAGGGTGTCTCGAAACGTGTAGATTTAAAGAAATCCGCGATAGTCACTTTTCACATAAAGCTAATACCATCTCGTTATGATGAGAATGCAAAAAGGATTCAAAGTAATACAATACATTTCTATAAAATCTTATGGAATAATATATGTTGTCATTCAATTGAATTAAGAAGTAAATCAATTTAAATCATTTTTAGCGAAATTTATTAAAACAATTAATTTAGTTGAAAAAAATCTGCTAAGCGAAAAGTCTGCTAAGAAAAAAATCTGCTAAGCAAAACTACATGGATTTGTAACATCAAAGTTGTCGAAGTAATTTGGCCAAAAATATTGATAATAAAATATATTTAGAAACGTTTTTTATAAAGTACCCTATTGAAATATTTTTAATACATTTTTAAAAGCTACATTAGAAATGTGCTTCGGTACTTTTCCTCTTAGAAAAGGTTTTGGAGTTTGACCCGGGTCACAAAGCTCTTGATATTAAAATAAAGTAAGGAAAAATAGATTTAGTGTATACGACTGCGTGGCTGCTCGAGTGATATAGTGCACTATATTACAAATTACTCGAACAAGTAGTCCATGTAACATGCCCATACCCAAGTATACGCTACTGTTCTTTGAACATGAAATACAGCTACTTCCGGATGCTTTTAGGACATGAGTATAGTGCCAATAGATTCAGTGTGGGTCCAAGTATCATCCCCAACTCAAATCCAAAAATAATAATTTGGACTTTGACTTAGAAAAACGCAAATATCTTTTAAACTATAGAAGGGGCCATCAGGGCCCTTTTCATGCAGACACTTACATATTATTTTTGTTTGTTTCAACTTGTTTTTGGGTAAACCGGGGTTTTCATCATCAGCCACAGATTAACAATAAGTCAAGTTAACTAATGAGATGAGGATGTTATAAATTAATTTAAAACGACGTTTGAAATCTTTTGCGATGATGTTGTATGCACAAAATTGGGAGCATGGTGTAGTTTGGTGTTCATCTTTTACCGCTGTTATCCTTACACAGCGGCTCAATTCCTTCAGTTTAAATTCTTTAAAATGAATTTTACTTTGAAGATCATAAAAAAGATATACATATAAAATATTTACTATGAAATTGTATACATAGAAACAATATAAGTGGTAACTAAAAAAACGTGAAATAATTATTCATATCGAAAAATATAAGTTTATTTCTAAATGTGATTTACTTGATTGATAATAAATCAAATGACATTTAAAATGATTTTCTAAATAATTTCGAAAGAATTCTGTATTGATTTCTTTGTGATCCTTTGTATGATGTCCGGCGAATGACCCCTTCTATTGAGGGAAAACGGTGTCAGTTAATATATTTTTCAGCATATACGATATATACATTCAAGAAATTTGAATATAAGCAGCTAAAAAAACGAAAACATGATCTCGACAATGAATTTCTCAAATCGAAATTTTAGTTGAAACTCATCCTTCCAGGGTATCAACTTTAGGAAGACGTAGGTGAGTTACGGGATCACTTGACAGGTTGACAGACAGTCGTTAACGATCTACGATTTCCATCGCGGGATTTCTCGCGCGTTGTTGAGGTGACAGGTTCTCTCTCGGAAAGTCAAATCGTTCTGTCGCGTGACGATTCTCGATCGTCGATCTATCTCGTCCCACGAGATCGATCGATCGATCTCTCGTTCGCGGATCGGCTTTGAATTCCGCGAACTTCTTTGCTGGTTTGGTTTGTCACGTCGCGTCGGTATCGATCCAAGATAGGCTGGCCAAGACGAGCTCACAATCAGCCAAAGGCAATAGCAACTACTCAACGACAACGAGAAATGATTCTGTTTATTTCATTCGCACCCTGCCCCCATTTTTGGTCTTTCCGTTAATTAATCTCGAGTGCGTAGCGTGAAAGCCATTATTTCTTGTCGCCGTCGCCAGCCTCGAGGTAAAGAGAGAAAGAGAGAGAGGAAGAGAGATTGAATACCTGAAAGCATGGAGGACTGCATAGCCTGATGTTTCACGCAAACGTTTCTTATAGTTTTTTGAATATTTCAGCTTCCTTACGCTACCTTTGAAGCAAACCGAGAAAACCTAATTACGTTCGAGCAGGAATCCTGCCCTCTTAAGATGTCTTCGTTTGAATTGATTCGCGAGTTTATCATCAAGGAATACCTGGTTGGCGAGTGAAAAATAAGCTAGCTTTTACTAGAATTATAAACTTTGTGTTAAGTGCCGATTTACAAATTATGTGCATCTACATCAGGGCTCACCACTTTCAGCAGTTGCTGACTGACACGACAAGTGCACGACTGCCACCAATTTTTTCTGTCATTTTTTTCTTCGGTTCCAGGAATCCTGGAAAGGGTCGTTACGGTCGCGGCTCGTTGCGCGTCATTGTTCACACCGAAGGGTCTGATTGTTTTCTACTTGAATTCACAAAACATTTCATTTTTGCATTTCAAACTGTAATTTACCGTGAAGGATTACGGACAAGTCGAAAGACAAGATTTATGAGGGCAGTCGCTGACTGCCTTTTGGTGAGCTCTGATCTACATGATTCCAATAAAGACCATATGAATATTTCGGCCTGTAAAATTTGCTAGGAAGGTGTAAATGAGACTCTAAAGCTACAAGCTGTAAAAAGCCATAGAAACACAAGAGCTTGCATGCGAATATGTATGGTCGTAAAGGAAGCCATATTTGTATTTCAGGACCGAAAAGTGTGGAGAAACGTAATTTATAAGAAATGTGTGATGAAGAGTGTCAGCGGAGTAAGAGACGCCTGAAACACGAAAGACCTCGGATACTAATCGGCCCGCGTAGAAATCTTTACTTAGTGGATGTGATTCGAGTACGGAGCTTGAACTGATCTCGTATCGAAACCTTTGTCACGCTTCTTTGCGAAATCTGCGAGCAATTTTTCTATAACGTTCCCTTGGCAGTGGTTTCGCTAGATAGTAGATAGGGACAGTTAGATCCGCGTCGATTTAATTCTTACTGTAAGATTAGAATATTTAAATAAGCAAAACAAGTATGTATGTCTCCGATTTCTAGCTGGTGAGGCGGAACCAGACATCATGGTCCTGAAAACATATTAAAGATATTCAAGACAAAATCAAGACAAAATATTTGTACCCGGGCAGATAGGAGAAAGCTGTCTAAGACGGGTCCATCTTAGAAATTCGGTTCTTAAGTTCCTATATTGATACTGATCAATTTTATTCGAAGAATATATTTTAAACATTATTGTAACTTCGATGACGCATTATACGCGCAAAATACATAATGAAACGTAAAATAAGAGTTAAACAAAGATTATTATTAAATAAGTGTTACGAAAAGTAAAATGAAGTAGTCATGTATGTGAAGTTGTATAATCATAAATATATTTTACCTTAGAATAAAAATTATTTGATATAAAGCCACGAAGCACCATATTTTTAAGAATATTGTATTGTTGATCTAAAAGCAGAAAAAATTTAGGTGAGGTTAGGAGAGTTTCTCCATGACTGGTAGAAAATTTAAATTTATGCTTTTGCCGGCTGTATCAGCTATTATTCCAAAGGTAAATTTTGTTTAATAAAATAAAAATGAATAAAAAGCACATCAAATTTTGAAAGCTTAGAAAATTATTTACATAAAATAAGAACGACCTATACAGTTTTGAAACACCACAAACTATTAAATTAAGTCTTCTAAAATAGGTATAAATTCATTTACACGCATTACGTATTTTGGGGCCTAAGAGGGGACCCTTCTTATGCACCTTTCATCTATAGTTTCGTCTTGGAGGTTGATTGTTTTGTCTTGAAGGTAGGTAATTTGTCCAAAAGTGTACTATGGCAGTGAAAAACATGATCGAATATGTCTTTTTATGGTCCATTTCAGCTCCCCCATATTTCAAAAGTGAATTTTTATGTTCCTTTTTAATTCAAACTCTGATTTTTGAGAATATTTTCTATGTCTCCATAAAAATCTCATATTTAGCGTTTTAGCTGTTTTGGTTCGAACCCCGGATAGAAATATTTGGTTTTGATTTTGTCTTAGATAAAGACTAATTCACGTCAATGACAAGTTATTCTGTATGTCTAGCTCGTGAGACGGAACCAGACATCATGGTCTTGAAGGTATATGGAAGACATTCAAGACAAAATCAAGATCAAATATATTTTTATCTGGGACACCTTCATTTATGAAATGAAAAATATTTCTGAATCCGCATTTCTTTTTTTTATCTACACTCTTAGTGAAACATAATTCACGCATGCCACTAACTCAGCCACGCGTTATCAGAAGTCCAGTTATGAGCTAGATTTGGTTGCTTATGTGCAGGCAAAGTTGCAACAGTGACAGCCGAACTTCGGCATTATTTCTGCCAATGCTGGACCGTTTATAACATCACACAATTAGTATTAATTTACTGATTATTAGCAACATAAACCTTTAACTCATACCTGTATCCATATTCAAAATCAAAATAGGGCATAGCGATCCTCTTGTAGGAGACTATAATACCCCCATAAAAATGATTAGGCCAAAGAAGGATGGCCAGTCGCAAGTCCATTGAATCCTTAGAGATTAAACTCGACCACATCTGAGGCAGAAAGCCGAACAGCTAATATGGCGAAGAAACATGACACGTGTAGTTATACCAGGCCGAAGAGGTAAAAAGGCTCGCGAGTATAAGTCGCTCGAATACCATAATAATCGTCATCGGCCTCGTGGGTTCGAAAATGCCTCTGGAGAAAAAGAAAGACGTCGCTCTTTTCGAGACCAGTTGGGCCAATTGGCTCGAGACTCTTTCTCGTTTCTCAATTCTCATCTCCTGTCCTCGGGGCGCCTTCGATCATCCAGGATATAAACGCACCACGTGATTACCCGCAATACAAACATCAGTAATGCCCCCCGAGACTTGGGAACTATAAAGGCGCCGCTCAATTCAGACCCAAAATTTTTCAGCCAAGAAGTACTTTGGTCCAAAACAAGCTTTTGCAAAGTCATCGCCGAGTTCAACTTCTAGCAAAATTGAGAGTTAACGAACCTGGGTGAAGCCGCCGACACTTTTACTCGCTCGATTGCCCCTCGATCGACCTGCGAACGGAACGTGGGTTTATTGTGAATCGTAAAGATGTAATGACCCGGTCGCGGTTGACAGGTAATTTATTTGCCTGCATCGAGAGAAGCTAACATTATCGAGACGTTCCAGTGTCCCGTTTGAGATTATTCATCCTGCTGTGAAAATATTTTATTTGTTTTTTATGAGTACGAGACTGAAAGTGTTGCGGTATCCAATTATAGTAGGAGGGTGTTCTTGAGATTTTATATACTTATGCAAGAGGCTGTCATGCGGATGTCGAGTCAATTGAATTTTGCGTATTGTCATATTATCTTTCGCAGAGCCGATTCAGGATGTGACATTTAATATGAAAGTGGAAAATATAGTTCACCTGGTTAATAGAAACCATGTTGTAGTTTGTAAACTATAGGATTCCTAAACAGATTTGAGTATATATTGAGATGGAATATCTTTGAAAAATTATGAATTGTCCTTAGATGTATACGCAGCAAAACTGAATTTCCAAAGATGAAGTAAAGTCGTATTTTTTAAAGGGTAATTACAACTTGAAGTATGTTATTTATACTCATTTTTCAATGTTGATAATGCGAAAAGCGTTTCAAATTCTTGAGACAGATGATTTCGGACTGTCTTCTGCTCGATATCGACAAACCTGTTTTTATTTCCCATGAGAATGTCTTGATAGTCGTTCCGATCATCCCCAAGGGGATGTCAGCGATCGAGGATCGCGAGTGACCTATTCGAGCAGAATTTCTGCTCACGTAGAAGATCATTTCTTGTAAACCGATATGACCACTTGATAGAAGGAAACGGATAATCTGGTTCTCTTCTTAGAGAGTTTAGAATTTCGAATTAATGAGGGGGCAATGCAAGGTTGTGTTCTCCGAGGTAGTATATGTAACATAGACTATAGAGTATATAGTAGCTGTCATAATACTTTGCAGTAATTACTGTCATATTTAATTTTCAAGTCGGTACTCTCTACGTATACTACGTGACTTCCATATATATTAATATGTACTCTCTTTCTTCTCCCCCCCCCCCCCCCCCCTCGACGTCACTCTCTTCATATATATATATATATATATGTATGTATATATGTCTATGTTGATCATTAGTTTTGAATTAAAATAAATCAATATCTCTAAAAATTCCTACAAACATAAACAATCGCTTGTGTAAATTACTTTGGATGCGTATCCCGCTGCTAATTCCCCGGAATTAATGTGCTTTATAGGCAGGGACAACTCTTTAAATCTAGACATTTGAATATATGTTCGCGTTGTTGTCTGGAAAGTCGACAAATATTTTTAGTTTTAGGTGAGCCATCGTGATCTCACAAGATTTGTATTCTTGAGATAAAGATATTCAATTTGTATATTGAAATAAAAATATGCGAATTTGATTTGAATAGAAAATTTAATTTGTGATTTTTTTTAACATTTGAATTTTTTGGTATTGAAAATATGTTTGTTTATAAAGCTATAACATCGATTCAACAATCCGCCATTGAAAAGAGCAAGGGGAGAGAAGGGGACGGTTCAGCCTTATGGCGGCCAAAATATGTGTTAAAACGTTAAATGCATTCATCTCTCTCGCTCTTTTTCAGTTATGCTCTTTTTCAGAAGCCAGTACATTTTGGATCCGCCATCGCTTTTTAGAGCTGTCTTTTTCTATCCATAGTTTTATGGACTCATCGCCTGGCCCAACTAACCACCGACACTTCGACACCGGCGGTTAGAGAGACCTCCAACTAAAGGCCCAAATTCTTAGTCATACATATGTTTTCAAGCAGAAGAAGAGGAACACACCATTTTCCCCGCCTAATTTAAAAGCGAGGTCAAAACGTGTTCGATAGACTGATAGAGGCCCAGCCCTCTCCACATGGTGTCTCATAAATCCCACAGAACAACACAAAAAAAAATAATTATCTTGCCTATGTATAGATTATACTCAAGAAGCTATGGCTGTGGCTGGCCCTGCCACATTAGGTCTTAAACTAGTTTTCTAAGCACCTTTGGAATCTCTCCTAAATAACTTGAAAGAAGATATTATTTTTCAATGTAGTGAGAGCTTCTTGTAATGGTTGAAAGAGGTGCCTTCAGTTTTTTTATTTCATCATTTTCGCTAGTCAATATTAGTTTCGAATTAACAAATATAAACTACGGACCAGCTATTAATTACCAAACTAAAATAAAAACAACCCAAAAACTAAATCGAATTTTCCAAAATTAAAAATTTACTACCACTACATATTTCAAGTGAATCTGCTCTTTATTATTTTTCAGTTATAAATAGATTACTAAATTACTCTTTTTAAACAAATAGACTTACGTTTTTCACTTATAGCAAATATGAACTACACGTAAAGTTACATCAAGTCACTTATAGTTTCTACCAAGGGGACTTCCCTAAAACCACGAGGCCCAATTTTGCCATTTTTAGACCCCCCCCCCCCCCACGTAGATCTTCGGTTTTTAGTGTCTCTTTTTTATCCATGGATGAATTCTGAACAATAATAAAAAGTGACAAAAAGACTTTTCGCTTAAATTTTATATATACAATTACTTTGTGCCTCTCTGAACGAGAGTAAATTTAATGAACATTTAAATCGCAAATTACTATGAAAGGGTGTCGTGTTTCAACAACCACTAGACCATCCGACTTTACTGTACGGTAAAGTAAAGTGTCTTTCAAACACATACACACACATACACAACAAATATTTCTGATTTCATTCTGTAATACAACATATTTTATTTGTGATAATATACTAAATTGTTATACCTTGAAATGATCTGAGTACACAATCTGTCATTTTATTGTTTTATCCAAAACAAAAACCCTTCACCAAAAGCAATTGCTGTTTAAATCAGCAACAACATAGAAAAACTCTGAAATTAAATTAAAGAAATTAAATAGAATTAAATAGAGTGATAATATACTAAATTGTTATACCTTGAAATGATCCCCTCGCAGAAATCGCCATATATGTTCCCTATTACCCATCTGGCCCCGATCGGGCTGGCATGATCTGGCCCGGGTAGGGCTAATTTCATGGCCCAGAGTCGTGCCATACCGGGATGCCCGTTTTGCAGCACCACCTAGTAGATGTTAAGGAAAACGCTGAATTTTGTATCAGAGTGATAATACCTACAATTTTTCGGGAAATTTCCCGAAACTTATGGTAATTTATACTAAAGTTTGGAAATATTCCCTACAATTTGAGGAATTGAATGATTCCTGCTGAATGTAGGAAATCAATGTCCCGGAAGTTAGATTCGCAAACTTATTTTTTCAAAGAAATGAAAGTTGTGCTAGACAACCGTAAACGGTTTTTTGAAAAATCAAAAATTATGGGCCCAATTTTTGAAAAAAGTTTTTTTGTTAGACCCGCAACTTCTCGCTAGAGCAAAAAGAAAGGTTGTGCTAGGCGGCTCGAAATATACACAATTTTGTGTAGTCTTTATTCCCTCTGACAAAATCACGTCACATAAACTTTCTAAATCTTTTATGTTTTTTGAGTTTTACGTTTTGAGTTCTTAATATGAGAACTGTTGATCTTACGTGATTTTGTCAAATGGAATAAAGACTGAATTTGTCGAGCACAATACAACACAAATTTTATTTTTTCGAAATTGGACTATTTTTGGATCTTTTATGTTTTTTGAGTTTTACGTTTTGAGTTTTTAATATGAGAACTGTTGATCTCACGTGATTTTGTTAGAGGGAATAAAGACTGCATTTTTCGAGCACAATCCAGCACAAATTTTTTTTTCGAAATTTGACTATTTTTTTAACTTTTATGTTTTTTGAGTTTTACGTTTTGATTTTTTAATATGAGAACTGTTGATCTTACGTGATTTTGTCAAAAGAAATAAAGACTGCATTTGTCGAGCACAACCCAGCACTAGTTTTATTTTTTCGAAATTTGACTTTTCTTGGATCTTTTATGTTTTTTGAGTTTTACGTTTTGAGTTTTTAATATGAGAACTGTTAATCTCACTTAATTTTGTCAGAGGAAATAAAGACTGC
>CAKNWW010266048.1:0-12204 GCA_932074435.1 Andricus kollari
AACGTCCGATTGAAACTATATAAACTATTTTCAATTTTTAAATAATTTTAAGGTTATAGATTGATAAATGAACGTTTTTATTCAAATTTAAATGGTATGTTCAAACATCGATTCACTCTAAAATATTTCATTTTCAAACCATGGAATTAAAAATGGGTTTTAATTATAAAAGTGCAATTTAGCAATATTGGACTGGTTGCATCAAGCAATTTAAAACTAAATTGTTTCAAATATAAAGCCTTTACCCGTAAGAATTTCAGAGTGCTGAATTAAGAAATTAAACGTTAGATTTATTTTTCAACTTGGAGCATTAAAAATGATTACGTGGATTTATATTTTTCAACCGAAAATAATTGAACTGTTCAAATAACAATATTTAGGCTTTCGATTTGTGAATAAATCGGGAAATGCCAGAGACTTTTTTCTCCCACTGCATCGGACCCCTGTAAAAACTCAGAACCATAATACGATCCGAAAATCACTAGAAAAAAAATTCTTTTACTCTAATACCAAGTTTATAAATAACAAATAATAATTTGACAAAGAAATAGCAGAAATAAGTAAGAAAAAAAGCACAAGAAATTTCTCTGAGTTGGACTTTCATGTTGAGATTAGTAATTTTAGGCAGAAAAAAATCATTTCTAATTTACACTTATGACCATAGATTTCCCAGATCTAGACTCGCTATATAAGTAGCAATGTCATCTATTAACTGCATATCAGTTTTTGTTTTCTTAATAGAATTTCTGACTTGTGCCATTTAAACATTGGATCCTTCAACAATAGTAATTTCACTAGACTCAACTTCTCATAATCATGATGCATCAAATTTGAGAAATGGGTTTGGTACCAAAGAAATCGAAAAATTAAGGCACTATCTTAAAACAAAATAATTACAATCGCGACACTTTGTAAAGCTCGCACAATCCTCGACGCCGCTGGTTATTCCAATCAGTTTTAAGCATGCAAGAGAACTTGAAAAAGGGCTCGTGTAAATAATTGCACAGTACTTTGAGTTCCGGTCTTACCGCGAACTAGCAAAAGTCTTCTTATCGGATTCTTTATGCAAATTAAATGAAGGGTAGGTGGAGGAATGAGGGTGACGACTTTCAGACTAAAAGGGTGACGCGGCTTAAGCATACATCCAGAGAAGAGCATAATGTATAAAATTATTCCTGGGTAATGACACATTCGTTTTTGCTTCATCAAACATACTTTTCGCTGCACGTCTTCGAATCAATTATTTAAAAATGCTTGCTACGTCAGGAATATGCAAAGAAGTCTTTGAAAGCAACGAATCAAAATAATTCAATCCTCTCTCTACAGTTTTTGATGCAGTGGATAGAGTATTTCAAATTCCTGCTTTTTACATGCACCTACTAATTGAATTTTATAAATTCTGCAATCAATTCAGAGGTTCATGTTATTTATTCAGGATTTTCTGGACTTTCTGACGAATATATCACTCACTAAATTGATATAAATTCGTCTAATCGATAGTGAACAAAAATGATACACAGTTGCACTTTCTATGAAAAATTATAGTGAAAATTGATTGAATGTAATTTCAAGTGTAGGATAGATCCTAAAATTTTGCAAATTTTAAATTGAATTCTTGCATTAAAAGTTAAATAATGTCAGAATAAATTATTTCCATTTTGGTACACCTCTCATTAAAACTTGTTCAATTATGAACATTAAAATTAACAAATTTCCAATAATTACGATCTTAAACTATTATAGAATGATAACTGTCTATTTTCCAATAATGTATCAAAATAAAGCTATGCATCAAAATTTCAGATTTTCATTAATAAAATTCTTCAATTTTCAAGAATGTAAACTTACTAACTTATTGGTATATGTGCGAAATTCACGATTTTTTTTCTCTTACAAACATAAAAAAATGGACCACAAACCAGTATGTATCGTAATTTTATTTGATCACACAGACCTGTTGAATACATCAATTGACTTGTCTCATTCTTCTGAAAATCGTTAGAAAAATTATTATTCTGTACATATCAAAACTTCGTTTGATCATGGAATTTATTCAAATACATCAGTCCATTGATCTTGTCAAAATGAACAAATTTAGTAATTATGATGCTGTTATACTGCCGTGATATTCAAGAAAGAAGGATCTGTGAAAAGAACAAACCAAGATAATCGATGAAAACTGTTCAAATCATTATTCGTGTATGCTCACTTAAAAGACTTTAAACCAAAATTGGTTGTTTTTGGATGATTCACATATGATCTTCTCATTTCTGCAAAAAAAATGGTTAATTTGTTATAACAAATGCAAAACCTGCCAAAAAGTGAACCCAAATCACATAAAAAGTGCAGATCTGCAGATCCTGCTTTCTTGTTAACGCCGGGCCTTGGAAAACAGGCTTGGTGTTCGCACAAAAGAAGGATCTGCGAAAAATCTGATATAGTTTTTGAAACTATAATAGGTTTTTTGTAAATTAGTATTATATACAATAAAAATTGTAACAACTCAACGAACCATTTTTCTTTTTTTAAGGAATGAAGTAGTTTATTTAAGACTTGTTTTATGATTTGACTAAAACACATGTTCATAATAATTTTAAAAATACATTTCAGTAACATTAATTAAATAAAATTTTTCAAATATCAACCACTAATAAAATATAAGCAAGTAAAAATTATTTACAAATTTCTTTTTACAACTATTTAAATAATTGGTGTTTAGTTTGCAATTAGAAATGATTTTATTTGTAGATGCTGCCTTTGCTTGGGTTCCATAACGTGAAGAAAGCCGAAACTTTGTAATGCTTTCATACGTAATATCACGTTCCCTGAGACACGGTCGGTGTTAGGCAAAAAGGCAGGATCTGACAGATCCGGCTTTCTTGCGTGATTTTAGGTGCCGTATTCGAGCCTCCGTGTTACTTCGTATAGATCCGTACTATTTCTTGCAGCTCTGCTTTCTTACCTAGCACGATTCATCAGAATGGTAAATCCGGCCTTTTTACAATAATTATTAAAAAATCATCAGCAATTCTATCAATAACTTTGAAAAACGATTTTCATAAGTGGATGTGTATTTTTTATGATTCCAACGATACAAAAAACTAAAAACTCAAAAATAAAAAAATAAAAAATGTATAAAATGTGTAAAATGTATAATGTAATAAAACTTTTTTATATGGAGATATCTATACAAATTGTATCGAATTATATGAACTAAATACCACCCGATGTTTGAAAAAATTCGGTTTAACGGACTTGGTATTACTACCAATAGTGTGACAAAAATTCTTAAAAATTTTGAATTTTACAAATTCTTTTTTGTTCATTTTTACGATATTTAATGAATCAACCTCGAAAAATTGATATATCTCATTACACTCTACGTACATTTTTTTTATTTAAATATAATAAAAATTGAAAAAAAGTTCACATCAAAATCGAATATTTAGAAAAATATAAAATCGAAGAAAAAAAATTATTCGTATCTTATTCTCAATTTTAAACTCGATCAATGACATGCATTATTTAGGACTACAATCCCTCCATATTTCATGATCCTAACTGGACCTGTTTCGAATTTATTGTAAAACGAGTAATGCTGACACACGCAGGCCGACATTTTTTTAGAAACCTCACTTTTAGACTTCTGCGGTCAAATTATGTCAAGATATGTCAAAAATCTAGTTTGTAAATTTTTATGGATATATAAAGCTTCCTTTATAACGCTGGGTTTACTTTTGATTCATCTTATTTGTTTCAGGTATTACTTCAGTCGTTGCCGGGGCAAATTCATGTCATTTTCTTTTGTTCAAAAATTCATTTCAAGTCTTTTTTGATTCAAAAATGCTGAGTCTCAATTAAGGATCAATATCCGGCTCAAAATGAGCCCAGCTGTCTTCTGTGTAATGACCCGATTGATGATATTTCAAAGTTCTGTTTATTTCTTATTTTCAATACTTCATGTATTGAATTCTAAGTTTTAAAATATTCAAAGATTTTGAAAAATAGATTTAAAATTAAATTTGAAACGCTTTAAATTTCAAGTTTTTCAATTGCCCCTTTCATTTAACGATCTTCTTATATTTTTACATATAAAATAACACTTAGCGGTTGCAGTGAGAACTACTCGTCGAGTTAATGTGGTTGGAAACTATACTTAGGCCATCAGAAGTTGGTATCTGGTAATAGGAGATGAAAGGAGGGGGGTTGGAAAATGTTTGCTCAAGAACTCAGAGCCCCTAAATAACCTGTGGCGATACAGTAGTATCTGACGTCCAGAATATTCTCTCTGGCTTTATTCAATAGATTTGAAACTAAGTTTGCCTCGCAGCATTAACTCCTACTCTTATCGCTTCCAATTCCCGATCTACAAGCTGCTAAACTTGAACCCTCTAACATTTATTATACTAATAACTCTACAAACAAAGGGAAGATGAATATAAGTCTTTACAAATTGGATTAACTTGGGCACAAGGATTCCAACGGATTTAGGACCTTTTTATATTGCTCTACTATTTATATTAGAATTAATTTGGCTATTATTTAAATTCTGTAAAACGAATTAACAGTGCCGCTGCGAATTACTATGAGGAAATTCCCTATGCATGTGTTTATTAGTGCTAATTTCATGAGCACATTGCTTTCGCATAGATATGAAATAAATTTTCTTCCTTGAAGACGGATGCTTTTACTAACAAAAAAAAAAAGATCACTTTCCCATTATTTCTCAAGCTCACGTTTCTGTCTTGCTAAAAATCTCATTTTCAGAAAATCGGACTGATCATCTAATGGTCAATCAATGTGGTCTGTTACAACGAAAAACTGTTTAACATACGGTATTCTTATATTTCAAATTTCAAAAAAAGTTTGCCCTGCCAACGATTACATCAAATAAAGTACTATTATATTCCCAATTTAACAAAAGATTCCGTTTATAAGCAAGTTAAATAATTTTATTTATAAATTAAAAAACGGTAGGGGAGAGCGGGGCACAGCCGTCAGGGCAGATAAGCTTGGCACCCCTCTAAAAACTTGTAAAATAAGTAAAAAAATTCAATTTATTTTTTCTTGGCATTTACTAAATGTATAGTTGTATTTGAAACCAATTAATTTGTTATTTTGTAAAAAATTGAATGAAATTCCAGTGATTGAAATTTGGAGCATAAAAATCGGGTCCGCCATCGAATTTCGAACGCTCGGGAAATAGAAAAATAAGTATCAATAGTCCTTAAAACTGGGTCTATTGCAAAGTTTGAAACTCGAACTTTAATTTTTTGTTTAATTACTTCTCTCAAACATGTAGTTAAATAGCTATTTAAAAAATAACAAAAGTATCGAGGTGGAGCAGAGATCAGGACCCTAAGGTGGGGCACGACATGTCACACTCGCGCCGTTCTAAGCTGTGTTCAGAGAGAACAGTTCATTTTTAACCTAATATTTTGTTTTTAACCTAATATTTTGATTGTGTTATTTTAAGTAGAAAAAATGGTGCTTTACTATAGGAAAGAAAATAAAAAATTTAGTTATACAGATGTTCAATTGAAATTGGCCATTGATTGTGCAATTACTGGAGAATCGATCAAAGGTACAGCAACAAAGTATGGCATTCCTAAATCAACCTTGCAATCCCACATTAAACATGCCTCTAGTCCTCCAAATGAAAAAAGTAAGTTTTAAATTAATTTACTGCTATTCTATTTTACTCTTCTTTTTTTAGTATTTTAATATTTATCAGCTGGATTCAAAAGAGTATTTACTGATGATCAAGAGAAAGCTTTATGCGAGTACATTGTTGACATGGAAAGCAGGTTACAGGGTATAATGTATGTAACTCAAAGTCATCTTTAAAACAACTTCGTTATTATTAATATATAAATATTAATATATTTTATTATTAAATTTCAGATCTCATATCTAAATATTAACATTTCATCTCTTTAGCTATAATAAAACTTGTATATAATAAAAATCAATGTGATCCTAAAACTTACCAAAAATAATCAAAGGTAATTATTAAATAAAAAATATATTATATTTATTCATATTTAATCAAACTATTTAAAAATGTACCATTTATCGATCTCGTTTTTATTTGCGAGTTTACCGTGCCA
Organism: Andricus kollari; assembly: GCA_932074435.1. Lineage (NCBI taxonomy): Eukaryota > Metazoa > Arthropoda > Insecta > Hymenoptera > Cynipidae > Andricus > Andricus kollari. The sequence goes on from CAKNWW010266048.1 coordinate 6,111, forward strand.
TTTGTGCCCCACCTGGATGACATTGCCTGCCCCGCAGAGACCTTCTGTGCCCCACTTTGACGCCTGCTTATTTTTATTTCTACAAATTAAACGCGTTCGTTTAAAATTTTTATTCCAATTGAATTTCATTTATAAACATTTATTTTAATTGTTGCTTTTTTGTTGACATTGTAAAAAATAGCAATAATGTTAAAAAATGCACTCAAAGCTAGGGTGTCGCCCATGCCCCGCTCTCCCCTATTGGTAGGTCATGGAGGGACATGGAAGGTTCTTTAATAGACCAATCGATGCGTCTCGAAACTGTGAACCAATACATCATACATACATATTCATTAGCGTGGTTTTTATTTATACTTATTGGCATTTTTGTTTAAATTTCTCCGCTCTCACCCCCTTCCCACTTTCGTTAGAATACCCAAAAAAATTTCCTTCAAATTTGAGCGAAATCACCTAATATGTAGGGGTCGCGCGAAGTACTTTGACCAATGATAACAGTTGAATAATTTGATCAAAGAATTTTACTACCATTTGAATAAGACGTGTTTGTTTGAGTATCTATATATATGTAAATTACCTAAAAAAAAGGCAGGAGAAACGTTTTATCTCACCAAATTTTCGACAGATTTTTATATTTTCAAGTGCTAATTTGTTTTCTAATAACACTTGTGACTGTTTAATTGAATTTAAATTATTGAATATATAGGATAAATTTAAATAATGGAATCAATAGGAAACTTCATGGTCTTTATTAGGGCTCTGACTTTGCCAATACCCGGTAACCCGGGTACTCTGGCGAGTACCCGATGACACGGGTATTACTCGGGTACCCGGGTACCCAGGAACCTAAACATCGAGCACCCGGATACCCGGGTAGTCGGCTAATACCCGGGTACCCGGGTAAGTTTCGGGTATCAGGAATACAGTGAAACAAAAGGTGACATGATCACAAATGTCTGATAATCCTTCATTCAATTCGTCAGCATTCGCCTCAACGGCCAATTTGGGTATGGGATTATTTTGTCATAAAGTGTCATATATTGCAGCGAAATATTTTTACACCAAAACTCAACCTCATCACTAAGCCACCATGGAGAAATCTTTAAAATCCAAAAAAATTCGTCTGGTACCCGGACACCCGGGTATTACCCGATTATCCGGGTACCCGAGTTTTCGGTTATTACCCGGGTACCCTGGTACCCGAACAATACCCGTGATTTCGGGTAACCTGGTCCCCGAGTATCCGAGTAAATATACAAATACCCGTCATGAAGTCCTAGCCTTAGTCTTTATGTAGCCCTTAAATAGTAATCGATTTCGCTAAAATTAGAGAAGATTTTTTTGGGGCTTTTAAACAAAACTGGTGGATGAGAGCAAAGAAATTTGAAAAGTGCAAAAAAGGATTATCCCAAAAGTTCTGTTGTTTTTCAAATATTTAAAGAACTTTTATAAGAGGTAGCTAGGTCATAAGAGGATGTGGAAGGTTTTTTAATAGATCTTTCGACGTGTCTCGAAAATTCGAAAAAAATATATGAGAAATATTAATCTAGTGTTACTAATATCTAGAAAGTTCTTTTCATATAAGCAGAATAAACCATTATTTAGACGTCATAAACCGGCAATAGAAGTTCATAAAACATTCCCCAATAGGTCGATCGACTCTTATCGACGATGCAGCCAAATATATCTCTTGTAGTATCCTTGTATTTAGAATAGCAAACAAGTTTTTCTCACATAAACATGGTAAATCTTTTTATTTTATTTCTAAAAGCAAAAAACCACTTTGTCTAGCTCCAAATCCTATCACAGCTGAACATCAATTGGAGCTACTCCTTTGAGTTTCCTAAGCATTTTTTTTCACTTTTCGAGATATGGTAAGCAGAAGAGTGTTTCATACGCACACACACATATAAACGTTTTTTAAGAATCATATTTTCGAGTTCCTGGGGTTGAATCATATCGTAATATACAATTTTCGAAAAATGGCCGTCTGTGTGTACGTAATTTTTTCTGTATACCATATCTTCTGAAGTTAGATCCTGAAATTTGGACAAATTGTAGCTCCAATTAATATCCAGGTCTGATCAAATTTTCACCTAGACCGGCCAATTATAACTGTTTTTTTTTGCGTTTTGGAATATAAAAAAATTGATCTTGTTTATATGAGAAAAACTTTTTCGATTCAAAACACAACAGTATAATATCTAGATATTTGTTGGGTCTTCGAGACGCATCGATAGAGATATTGTTGGAGCTTTTATGACCTATACTAGTAGATATTAGGAATACTACTGTATTGTATCTGATATATTTGTTCGCATCTTTAAGACGCGTCGAATAACCCATTGCGGAATCTTTCATGACCTCGTATGATCTAGCAGTACTGATTTATAAATTAAAAAATATATTGTTTATCTTTCTTATATAAGGAAAACTTTCCCAATGTTTTGAATACAACAGTACTGTATACGATGTATTTGTTCGCGTCTTTGAGATGCATTGATTGACGTATTGAAGACAATTTCATGACTCCCCACGACCCACCAATAGCGTTCTTTCAATTTATAAGCAATATTATTAACGTTGTTTATATGAGGAAAGTTTTTTTGATATGGGAAATATAATCGCGCTGTATTTGACGTAATTTTTCACGTTTTCGAGACGCTTCGAATGATCTATTGAGTAACCTTTGATGACCTTTCATAATCTATGATAAGAAATATGTTGTTCACTTTCTTTATATAATGAAAACTCAATCATTATTAGAAATATAATACCAACTTAACTTAAAAAGTTGTTCATTGCAACAGGACACATTAATGGTTCCTCTGATTTTCTGGAAATAAGATTTTCGATATAAGATAGAATGATCAACTTGATGAAATAAGGGTCAGTTTTTTTTTGTTAGTTAAAATAAACCTTACTCTATGTGGAAGCAAATGAATTCGATACATGTGAGGAAGCAAAGTAGCCATACAATGAGCACAATTAAATCCGTTCATAGTAAATACACACATAGTAATGCGCAGCGGTATTTTTACTTTAACGTGACATAAATCAAATGCTTTGATAAATGTTGCGGCATTAATATATATTATTTTGAATTAAGTTTTCTATATGCTCAATTGTAAATAATAATTTTTCACGTTTTAAAATCTACCAATTAAAGAAAACCCTTTCATGAATGTTGTATTGGGAATAAAACTATTCTTGTTTGAAAGTTATGACATATCTTTCCATCACCTACATTTATTGCTACCTTGTTTCACCAAACCTAGATTTTATCTGAATGATTCAAAATTTACTGATACAATTACTAACGCTACAAAAATGTCTCTTAAGTTTTTATTCAACTCTGCTCATTAAATATGCTTCATGAATGAATGAGAAAAGCCTAAAAAACGAAGATCGTTTATTTATAAAAATGTACTCCTCTTTCTGCTCTTAATAACCCATTTCCGAGTGAAAAGCTCGAGAATATACTGATTCTTCAATGCTGTGTGATATACATATAAGCCCCTCGGCGCTTCAACCCTTTTGTGTGAACTAGCTGGCTCTTTTAGCCAACAACCTTATGGTATATGGGCTTGATAATTCAAAATTGGACAAGCGCTTGATTCGTAATCAGGCGAGTCAAAAGAGTGAACGTAAAGCAGGGTAAATACCATCGCGTGCGCAGTCGTCGTAAAAAGCGACAAAAAAGAGTAGCCCGACCCCCTTTATATTCTTTGGTAGAGCACCGAGGCTTGTCCAAATGAAGTGTTGAAGAGCTCTGCCAACACGAATTGCGAACGGAGAAGTAAAATGTGCCTTTGAATCGCAAAACTACAAAGGACTCGCCGCCGGGCTAATTTGTCTGAATGAGCGAACGATGGACCATGGGGGTAGAACCACAGGGTGCAGAATCATGGTCGGACCTAATTCTGGATAAACGCCCTTTCATTACTTCCGGTATCCTTCCAACTTTCAGTCTTTGTACTTCACTCTTACTAGACTCTCTTCGATTTGTCAGGCATAATTAATTACCAAAAGTCACTTTGTAATGAGTTCAGGATCGCCACTCAAGACTCAGAAAAAATGTTCTGGCATTTGGAAATTTTTCCGGGCCATTTCGATTTATTAATTAAAGCCTTCCAATACGTTCAACATAAAAATTCATAATTCTAAAGTTGTAACCATTCAAAATTAAAGAAATCATTCAATCACTTCATTCATTAATCATTCAATTACTGAATTACTCTCAGATACTTTTATTTTTTCTTTTTTGGTTTTAAACAACTAATTTTTTTACATTTTAGTGTCAAGTAATTTAATTTTCAACACTAAATTGTATCAAATCTTCTACTCGATATTGGACATCTTTAAGATATTAAATTTAAAATAAAAAAAAAAACATTCGAAACAAGATTTTCATTTATTTTTATTTTTTTTGTTTGGTTGACCAAAAATCGAACTTTTGAGAACGGCAAAAGAGCCGAATGCTAGAGAACGACTCAGGGTCTATGGCTTAATTTCTCTGTTTAATATTTGAAAATACATTTGTAAATCAACTCAAACTTTTAAAAACCAAATTGAGCAACAAACTTGCACAAGAAGGCTTAAAAAGAATTAAGTTCATCAAAAAAGTGTTTTTTCACAAAAAAAATACTCAGGAAATTCAATTTACGCAAAAGAATTGCACAAAAAGAATTAAAATAAGAGAAAATATTTCTCTTATTTTAATTCTTTTTGTGCAATTCTTTTGCATAAAATGAAATTCCTGAAGAATTTCTTTTAAAAAAACAGTTTCTTGATTAACTTAATTCTTTTTAAGCCGTACATTTCTGATAGACTATTTTTCTCTTGTCGCCTTAGAACCTCATTCACATATTCCCACCATTCTTTCCTCGGTCTGCATCTGGGTATGCTACTATTCGCTTTACCTAAATACACTTGTTTTGTCAGTCATTCTTATTTCATTCGCTCAACATGCCCAAACAATTTTAAAAAATTTTCTTTACTCTTGTCAAACAGTGTTCCCTCTACACCCCATTTTTTGAGAATCCTCTCATTACTGATTTTGTCCGTTAGCGTTTTACCACACACATTGTGCAGGAATTGAATGCCAGCCACGTTAACTTCACTCCTATACTTTTCTTTGTAGGTCCAGGTCTCGCTATCGTACAGTCCAGTGGGTTCAAGTACAGAATTATAATATTGCAATTTTGCTTTATTTTTTTTTACTTCTGGTAATAGATCCTACACTTCTCCTAACCTGCCTACCCTCGTTTATACGCCTCTCTTCGTCGATCTTTCCATCAGTAGTAAATAAACTTTCAAGATATACATACTTATCCACTTGTTCTATCCTCTCATCGCTTAAGGAAATGTTGCATACTGTTTTCTCACCCTTTATTTTAAACACCATAATTGTTTTTACTCAGGTGAGGTTTGAGGCGCAAGTTCTTCATGCTAGTATTCAGTCTGCTCAACATTCTGTGCAAACTTTCGATTGATTCTGTCGTAACTAACTCATCACCTAAATTATTAAATTTCAAACTATCCTAAATTGAAAACTCACACTCAAGGATATTTAAATCTCAAATTATTAATCATAAAACTGACAATTAAGGATTTCAATATGAAATATTTCATAATTATAATTTTTAAACTGCATTTATAAAAGTTCTTAATTTTATAAATATATTATTAATAAGTATCATAAGGTGGAACGATGGTCGTGGGGGCTAATACATGCTATGAAACCACTCCGGCGCGGCGCGGCGGCTTGCGAGTTCGATTCCCATCTCGCAATCTGGAAGAGCCTCGGCGGCGGACGCGGTGAAAGCAAGTCTGGTAAGGAAGCTGTTTTATCTCCGAAAAAGCGTGGATGTCAGTATATCTAAAGAAAAAGATTCTCTAAGTAGTGAAAACCTTTGTAAAGGAATGGGGTAAAAAAAAATACTGTCATTTTCACAGTTCAGAATTAAAGAATTTAAAATATTTTGAACCTTCACAGTGATAATTATATGTTTTCTAATTGGAAACTTTTAAAATTAATAAACTTAAACTTGAAGCGTTAAAAGTTAAGCATTTCCAAACTTCTTTGAAAAACTGC
>CAKNWW010266051.1:0-16629 GCA_932074435.1 Andricus kollari
AAAAAATAGAGAAGATTTTCCGGAAAGTCCCACCCTTTCTATTTTGTCTTACATTTTGTTTAAAATTTCTGCTTTTAGGAAAAGGACATCCTGTAAAATGTATAGGGGTTGTGTGATGTTTAAGTCCAGGAAAAGATTTTTTTCTTCAAATATAATTTGTTATTTTTTCTCGTAAACGATGCGAAATATCACAGAAGAGCAAGAGATATTTTTTTAGAACTTTTATAAGTGTGCACACTTTTAGGTCAAAATTTCTTGTAAATACCTTTCGTTGTTTCCAAAAATTGCGATATTTGAGGTTTTTAGAAAATCTTTTTTCAAGAATTTTAGAAAAACGTTTGCTATTTCGTCAGTTTTCAATTTTTTTATATTTTCTTGGGATAATTTAAAAGATCAACAATTCCGACGACGAATGAAAAAAATAAAATCCCGAATGCATACGCTCGTTCGGAAAATACTGCATTTGGAAAAAATATTCTATCAACTTTTTAGAATAGAATAGACACCCTAAGCTGAACCTCTCTTCCTAATTTGAAATGGAATTGATCAATGGCTTCTTGATTAACCATTTTTTATTAGGTTGGCCTGAAAGTCTTTATCGTTTTCATAGTTTCATTTCGCAATGCTTTCTACAAAATAACAATGAACACTAATCCATGATATATGCACCATCTTTGTCCATTATAATAGATTATAATAGATTATAATAATAGATTATAATAGATTATTATAGACAAAGATGGTGCATTTATCATACATTAGTGATCATTGTAATTTTGTAGAAAACATTGCGAAATGAAAATATGAGAACGATAAAGACTTTCTGGCCAACACAATAAATTGAGGCAGTTTTAGCAGCACTGTTTTTAAATGAAAAGCTTCAATAAATAATTTAAGAAGTACGTAATAGAACGAGCAAATAAGGTTACTAAAACTGGTAGCAACGTTAAATAATCTGCGTATTGTCGCTTGGAACGTAACCAGATTTATTATTAACTTCACGTTTGAGTAAGTAAGACATAGGACAATACATCTTACAATTTTATAGATTTTCACTTTTTAAAAGTTCTGAAAGGTTATTCCTATCTATTAAACGAAATGATTATAAACAGAAGCTATTTTTTGTTTGGTTTTTGATAAAATAATATTTAACGCTTTTCCCCACAAGTAATAAACAATTCTTACAACCAAATTTCCCAAACTCAGAATCATATAGAAATGCACTTTTTATTCATCATAACTAACGAAACTGCACTAAACAGGATTTACAATAAAGTTGGGCCGGTTTTCCTCACGTACGCCGCTTATTTAACCCATTTTACAACACTTTAAATCTATGTGATGATTGTTTAAAATTAATTCTGTTCTCAGGATTATATTGTGAAATACTGGCTTTCGAAAGGTGCTCCACCAAGCAAGTTAATACTCGGAACTACTGTTAATGGGTTAGAATTTACCTTAGCTAATCAAAACAACATTGGTAGGGACGCAGCAATTGCAGAAAATTCTTCATTGCCGATAACGTATTACGATATTTGTACAAAGGAAAAAAATCGAGTATGGTCGCGTTTCTATGACAAAGAACAGCAAGTGTCGTATATATACAAAGGGAAGGATATGATTTCCTATGATGATGTTGAGTAAGTCTTCACATAAAATTTTCTTGAAGTTTCTGTTTCAATAATGATAAGAATATTTGATTTAAATTTTTATTTTTCAGTTCCATCAAGAGGAAGGCTGAATATGCTAAACAAATGAAGCTTGGTGGTGTATTCGTAAATAGCATAGATGAAGATGATTTCAGCGGACACTGTGGAGGAGAGAAGTCCCCACTTCTGAGGACTGTGAACCGAGTCCTCAGATAAAAATGTTAAATTCTTGTATAAATCCCAGTCGGATAATAAAGAATTTATTTTACCTCTAAAAATCCACACTTGCATTTATTTTTCAGTGTTGGCTAGCAACTCGTTAGGGGCCGTGCATAAATCACGTAAAACCTTTTGTTGGGGGGCGAAGTCGGCGAGTTTTCTTCGCTTTCTTATATGGGGGAGTACGTAGTCAAAACTATTTTTCACGAAATATGTTTTTAAGTCTGTAAATCAGGAAATAATAATAAATGAATAAACAAATAAGGTTTATTCACAAATTACGTAAGGTCTTTTTCTAAAATTTCCAAGAAATCTTATTGAGATTTTATAAATCTAATATAAAATATAAACTCTGGTAATTAAATAAACGTAAAGACTTGCTGCAATTAGCTTTAGAAAAAAATGTGCTAATAAGAATAAGTATTTAGTTTTACAAACGGAAAATTATATAATTTCTTCAGGACCTAAAAGTTTCCATTCCGACTTCATTTGTTAAACATGATTTCTAGTTTTTTACATTCTCATCATAATGAGAAGGTATTGATTTTATGTGAAAAATGACTTTCGTGGATTCCTTAAAATGTCGACGTTTTGTGGCCCCCTGAGTCAGAAAAAATAGTGTTTACGTCGGTGTCTGCCTGTCTGTCGTCGTCGCTGTCGTCGTCTCTATACTGGATAATTTGTAAGGACTATCAAAACAACCGGGGAAAGTTTCTTGAAAAATCGAAAAATTAAATTTTGCAAGGTACAGAAAAAAATGAATCAGCAAAAATTGTTGCCCCAAGGAGGATCTGCAAATTTGATATGAATCATTTTTTGATAGGATGCGTAGTTCCTGTTTTATTCGTAAAAAACAATATTAAAAATTTTCAAATTAAGTTTTTGGACAAACGTCGCATGCTATGGAAAATAAGAATAGACAAAAGTTTCTCTTCCGAAAAATATTAAAACTCATCCAAATTTGTGATCAATAATTTTTTGATATGACGCATTGTTTTCGTTTTAATCGTAAAAGATGACATTCAAAGTATAAAAATTAAATTTTTTTGAAAAGCGACACAAGGTACGAAAAAAATTAATCGATAAAAGCTGTTAACCCAAAAAGGATCTACAAGTTTTTTATTAGTAATTTTCAGATAGGACGAGTAGACTTTCTTTTAATCGTAAAATATAAGATTAAATATAAAAAAATTAAATTTTTGGAAAAACGACCCAAGAGACGAAAAAAATGACAAAAAAAGTTGTTCTACCAAAAATGTATTAAAATAGTTTATAAACTTTTATTATAAAAATATATTAAAAATAAAAAAATTACCTTTTTGGAAAAAAGGACACAAGCTGCAATAACATTTTATTTAACAAAATTTTTGGCCTATATTATATCTACGAATTTTCTTGAGACTACCTTACGCTATGATGTGTATTTTTAGTTTAAATCGTGAAAAATAACATAAAAAATTAATTAAAAGTAAATTAAAATTATGGAAAAACGACACAAGTTGCAATCAAATGTTTAGTAACCATTTTTTTGTAATATGATGTGATTTTTTCAAATTATAAGAACAATACAATGAAAATACTTTTGTTTCAGCGCCAAAGCATGTTATGAATTTTAATAAGATAAATTTATTGAAATGATACATTTTTCAGGGTAGCTGAGAATAAAATTTAATGCACAATAAGAAATAAATATTAAAGTAATCATGAAAAATAAAATGTGTACATTATTTTGTAATATCTGAATAAGCAGCCCCAGACTAAGGTACAGAAATAAATATATATAATATACGCTCGATATAGTAAAGTTGAAAATAATGTAGAAAAGTTTGCATTTTCGATAAAATCGAGTGCGAAGCACGAGACACGTGATGAGAATGTTTTCGTTACAGCCGAAGGAGCTTTAACAAAAGAGAATGCACAATCACCAAATTACAGTTGTTGATGCTTTGACCTTTAATTTTAAAAGGCCTGCGCACAAATGTGGGGAAAATACAAAGACCGAGAACGCAGCCGACAGATTTTTTTGGTTTCAATTTGTCGTACTTCGTTTAAAATTTAATTATTTTGTTGAACATTAAACGATTTTGTTGAATATTGATTCTCTTTAATTAAAAATTCAACTTATTATAACAAACAGTATGATTTCGCCAAATCCCCTTGTTCCCAAATCACATTTAACAAACCACGTGTTAGCTGCCTACAATTAAAACCGCCAAAAAATTTCGAATTAAAAATACTCTCCCCAGTCAACTTTCCAAGACTCTAGTTAATGTACCTCACAGTGCCATTTCAAAACCACTAGGAACTACCCCTATCATAATTTAACGAAGCAAAGCCTCACCGCCCATCAACTAAAAACACTCGAAATAATTTCAATTAAAAAATAATCACCCCAAACAACTTTCAAAGACTCTCGTGAATATATCGATCCCCACAGTGATATTCCATAACCTCTAGGAACTACTCTAAGCATATCTAATGAACAAAGTCTCAGCTGCCTACAACTAAAATCGCCAAAAAAATCTCAAATTGAAAATAATCACCACATACAACTTTTCAAGTCTCCAGTTGATATATCTACCCTCACAGTATAATTGCACAACCCCTAGGAACTACCCCTATCACATTTAACGAATCCAGTCTCAGCTACCTTAAAATAAAATTTTAATTTGAAAATGATCACCACACACAAATTTCGAAGTCTTCAGCTAATATAGCTATCTCCACAGTAATATTCTACAACCCCTAGGCACCACCCCTATCACATTTAACGACATAAGTCTCAGCTGCCTTTAATAAAATTTTAATTGAAAAATAATCATCACGCAACTTTCCAAGTCTCTAGTTGATATATCTACCCTCACAATATTATTGCACAACCCCTAGAAACTACCCCTATCAGATTCAACAAATCCAGTCTCAGCTGCCCTCAACTAAAATTCTGATTTAAAAATAATCACCACAGACAACTTTCCAAGAATCCAGTTGATAAACCTTTATTCACAGTAAAATCACAAAACCCCTAGGAACTACCCCTATCACATTTAACGAAACAAGTCTCAGCTGCCTTCAACTAAAAAACTGGCGTGATTAACTGAAAAACTCGCGTGATTATTTACAATTAAAATTTTTTTTGTCTGATTAGCTGAAAATAGTTACGATGGGGCTCGTTACACGTGAACGAAGTAGCTTTTTAGGGCTGCTTAATGATAATGTGGGAATGATAGTATGCAGCTGAGACGAGGTACGTTAAATGTGATAGAGGTAGTTCCTAGAGATTATGGAATATTACTGTGGAGATAGGTATATTAACTAGAGTCTGAGAAAGTTGTCTGAGGTGATTATTTTTTATTCGCAATTTTTTGGGCGATTTTAGTTAAAGGCAGCTGAAACTGGGTTCGTCAAATGTGATAGGTGTAGTTCCTAGGGGTCGTGGAATATTACTGTGAGAGTATATATGTCAACAAGAGCCATGCAAAGCTGTGTGTGGTGATTATTTTTGATTTTGAATTTTTTTGACGGCTCTAGTTGAAGGCAGCTCTGACTGGTTACTTATTACTGTGAGAGTATATGGGTGATTATCTGTATTAAGGTAACTGTTGATAGATGCAACTTTTTTTGCAAAGATTTTCTCAAATAGATTTTTTTTGTATGACGCCTATTTATTGGTGCTAAAATAAGCAATTATTAAAATATTTCAGCCTCAAAATATTTGTTTCAATTTTGTTAAACAATTTTTTGAGAGAGTTATCGGTTTTCTATTAGAATTTAGATTCATGGACCGATTTCTATAGAAGTGAGTATTCTAAAGTTTTTTGGGTCGCTTATTTCGAATTTTATAACGGAATTTCAGAATTCAAGATGGCTGATCCAATATTGCCAATCAAAATGTCCAAAACAGTCACCATTTGATAAAAATGGGTATCCTACGGTTTTTAGGTCGCTGAATACAAATATAATAATAGAATTTTTAGCACAAAATAGCTTATCCAATATTTCATAATTATTAATAAATTTTTGTTAAGAAACACAATAATGTGTTTAAATTAGAAAACATAAATAAATTCTTTAAACGCTTTCAAAACATAAATTATATTTTTACGTATACTGGCATATGTCAGTACGTTCTTTTAGTCTAATATGGCTTACAACAGAGGAATATGTCTCTAAAGCGTGGCTTTATTTTTTTCGTAAGTCTCTTTATTACCTTTGCCAACGTTTTTATCCTTTTTTATATGAATTGACCAATACTGAAATGGCGGCATCTTATCAAATAAAAAGACTCCATAACACAAATACACTGAAATACACGTAGTCGAAACTGACAGCTCAGAGCCGGATCAAAGCTCATGGAGCGAGGCCCCAAATTATTATTAATCTTTACCTTCGAACTTATACATGACAAAATGCATTACATATTTCATTCCTTAACAATTTCAAGTATTTCAGAAGAGAATAATGTTATTAGGATGCTTTGTTTAATAAACGATCATGAGACACATGGTGAACCTACTTGTGTTTCAGCCCTGACTTTGAATTCTGTGACGTGCGATTACAGGACGTGTAATGTCAAACAACAACAAAACATTGATTGTACTTTTTGAAAGAATAAATTAAAAAGTCCTTTGGAACAATTATTCACTATTCCTCTCTTCAAAGATGTGTTAGATTACAATTCATATATTTTCCCGAAAAGTGTCCAAATTACCTGGAGCGTGTAATGACACATAATAAAAATACGCTAAAGTTGAACACGTTTTATGTTAGTTTAAAGGTCAATCTTTTAAAAGTTACCATCGATTCATACACAGATGTGATACTTACACTTATTTATTAAAGAATTACATTAATACCGGTTAAAATAACAAAAAAAATCGTCAAAAACTCATCATATTGTCTTTACACGCTCCAGAAAAAATATTAGGGGAAACTTTTGAACTTACAATTCTTTGATGTTTAAGTGTGGCAAAATAAAAATCTATGTAAATGAATAATAGTTTTTGAGACTTACTTATAAAAGGCACCAGTGAAGAATTATATTTTATTATCCTTGGTTTTGAAAATCCTCCTCAAACTTAGCAATTTGTAAGTGGAGAACAAGGAAAGGACATTTTTTCAAGTATTTAATACTTGTTTAATATATTTTTCGGGCAAAAAAATCTCTGTTGGTCTTATGCTTTTGGTCCGTGTTATTAAAACGATTAAGTTTGCCAAATTATAAAGCAATTCAATAAATATTCACAAAGATATTACGCGGTGATTATTTTTTATTTTCAATTTTTTGGTCGTTTAAGTGGATGGAGGGCGAGACTTGGTTGGTTAAATTTGATAGGAGTGTTTCTTGGGTATCGTCAAATATTACTGCAGAGATAGATATATTAAATAGAGTTTTGGAAAGTTGTCTGGGGTGATTTTTTTTAATTTAAAAATTTTTGATGGTTTAAGCTGAAGGCAGCTGATACTTGATTCGTTATACGTGATAAGCGTAGTTATAAGGGGTTGTGGAATATTACTGTAAGGTTAGATATATCAACTAGAGCCTTGGAATGTTGTGTGTGGTGATTATTTTTAATTTGACATTTTTTTAAACGGTTTTAGTTGACGGCAGCTGCGAGTTGATTCGTTAAATTTGATAGGGGTAGTTCTTAAGGGTTGCTGAATGTTACTGTGGAGATGAGGATATGAAAGAGTTTTGGAAAAGTGTTTGAGGTAGTTATTCTCGATTCAAATGTTTAGGAATTTTTTAGTTCAAGGCAGCCGAGCAGGGTTTGGTTAAATGCGTCAGGGGTGCTTTTTTGTTTTGTTTTTTTATTCTTAATGTGCGACTGTGAGTATAGTTTAGAGTTTTGCGCAGGCGACGAGTATGATTTTTTTTTCATTTGGACATTTTTCGGCAGCGTTCTGTGAACTCCGCAAAAACATTGACTTTTGATTTATATTTATTTGGTTTTGTTTAATATCTATATTTTTAATTCATACTTATTCCATATCTTTTTCTTTGGGGGTTATTTTGAAGGGTTAGGGTTGATTTTGTAAAATAATTTTTGATCGTTTTGGGTAGCCCAAAAATAGCCCGAAATTCGGATATGCTTACATTTTGGCTGAGTGCGTAAGTCATTTTAAGGGTAATTTTTGGTAGAGAGGGGTTGTTGTTTGAAAATTAATTTTTTCAGTTTTGTAGAGCCCAAAAAAGCCCCAAAATTCTGGCGCTGTTGATTTTTTGAATTTTTTCAATTTTCTGTAGTGAAGGTGCTGGCTGCCAGCAACTCCACCCCAAAAATCCGTTTTTTTTTTTTTTTTAGAAAAATAAAAGACACCAAAAATGGCTAGCGAAAATCTATTCCGAAATATCAAAAAGAGTCTTCAGGATTTTGTTCAGATTTTTAAACGATATCTTCAGTTAGCAGAAACTTTTTGAAGTTTAAAACCTTGAAAACAGTGATTTTTTCGATATATATCAATGTTCGGTCACCATTTCTTCACCAAACTAGTTTTTACTTTGCGAATTCCTTTATTTTTATGTAACAAACGATTTTCAACAACTTTTATTGTAAAAAATTCTTGTGATGAATGTAGTTACGTAAAATATAATTGTTATTTGAAAATCGAAGTTTCGAAGATAATCAAAAATGGTACAAAATCATCAAAAAAAATTTTTTTTAATATTCTTTTCAGGGGTCTTTTCGGACCTAAAAATACATGTAAGTTTAGAAGGAACAGACAACATAACTACAATCGCGAATTTAGCGGATCATTAAGTAAAATTTTATTTTCCCAATCGGGCATTTGTGTTTATAGTTGCTTCTGCTCGATTTTACTTACTAATTCAAAAATCTGAATAACTTACGAAAGTTTTACTATCGTACTATTTTTATACTTTCAATGTTCTTGACGATAATGATTGGCTAAACAGACCAAGTGCGTATACTAGAATTATTAACAGGGAATAACCTTACCTCGAAGTGTAACTTTGTTTAAAACAGGAATATTTACTTTTATAATAATTTGATATATTATAAAATGTTTGAGATTATTTCACTGTTATTTGAACAATACGGTTTTAATTGAAAACATGTTCAAGAAGTATGGACAACTATCTATTTTAGTTCAAAGTTAAAACGTTGAAATTCACAACATTGAAATATATTGAAAAAATCACTGTTTTCAAAGTTTCAAACTTCAAAAAGTTTCTGCTAACTGAAGAAATCGTTTTGAAAATCTGAAAAAAAATCACAGCACGAACATTTGTTGAAGCTGGGAAAATATTATTTTACATTTTTGATTATCTTCAAGACTTCGATTTTCAAATAAGAATTATATTCTACGTAACTACATTCATCGCCAGAATTTTCTTTTACACTAAAAGTTTTTTAAAATCGTTTATTACCTCAAAATAAATGGATTCGTACAGTCAAAATTAAATCGAGAAGAAATGGTGACCGAACATTGAAATATATCGAAAAAATCACTGTTTTCATAGTCTCAAACTTCAAAAAGTTTCTGCTAACTGAAGATATCGTTTAAAAAAATCATGAAGACTCATTTTGATATGTAGAAAAAAATTTCTGCCCGCCATTATCAAAATTAAAAAAAGAAATTTTTGGTCCACCCTATTCCACATGCCAAAATCTTGAATTTGAGCCACCTTAAAAAAACAGAATAGAAGAAAAGCTTCCAGCATAGTAGTCTAACAAACCAAAAATCCTCATTTTTTGTATTTTACCAATACTGTTTTTGATTTGTGCTTCAATTAGAACCGACATTGAAGAAAATCGGACTAAAGAAGAGCTTCCAACATAGTCATCTTCTTTTTCCTCCACTTACTCAATCCCCTCTCTTCTTCCTGATAATCTGCCATAAATGAACAATTGTGGTTCTAAAATATTTTGCCACTTGGTAATATTAACATTTGATTTTTCTTTATTATTTACAAGTCAATACTGCTCCATGTATATACAAATTATTTGTATACAAAAATAATGTGAAGAGTACCGTATCCGTGGCAAAATTTTTTTTTTGCGTACGGGAAAAAGTGAAGGACTAAATTTTTATTTTTATCGGGCATATCATTTAAACTCTACACGCATTTTTCCTGGAATTTAGTAAATTTCAAATTTGGAACATGTGCAAGGAATATAGTAAACACAGATATTTTATGCTGTGATATTAATTGAATTCCAGGGAAAATGCGTTTGATGTTCAAATGATGCACGACAAAATGTCAAATTTAGTCATTCATCTTTTTCCGTGCGGACTCTGATAGGATTTTTAGCGGGAATTTTTACGCTATTTCACGCGAAGCTCTGGTTAAAATGTCAATTTAAAAGGTTAGGATTTATCCTACTCGCAAAAACATATCGCAATCATTTCGAAAATTTAGTTTGTAATTTCCAACATTGATCGATGGATCTCTATATAGCCATGTAATTCGCACTTTCTAAGATGGTCTTGACAAAGGTGACATTCGAATAATTCGAGAAATTAATTCTCAACCAGAAACAAGATGCGTATTGAAATTTTTTAGAGATTTTTGTATATATTCTCTGAAAAATCGATGCCCAATTTTTCTATGCAAATCAGACGTAATAATGTTTTGAAAAGTGATACCAATTCAAATAATAATTAATCCTTAATTGCGTCATGTTGAATGATCAAGATAAGAAAATCAGACGAACTATGCATATTTACCTATTTCCGTAATCACTGAGTATATGTGAAACTTTATATTTATTTTTAGGCTTAACAAGATTCGAGATAAAAGATCTCGTCTGAGTGAATCCATTTTTAAAAAAACATTCAAGAAGATAATAGTTGAATTTTAAAACTGAGAAACTTACATTTTTAAGCTAAAATGGAATAATTAGAATTTTATTGAAAACATGAAATAAAAAAATTTTCATTCAATTTTCTACAGAGCCACGTTTTCTGGGCATATTTGTTACATACATGTATTTAATTTTTTAATTTTTGTATGAAAATTTTATTTTGAAATTCCAACAGTAAGAAAAATCAAATATTCATGTTCATGATGAAACTGAGAAAACTTTAAGATCTATAATGTAACAATTTTCTTAATAAAGACAGACCAGACAACAGTATTATAATTTATATTTGACATTAGCAGAATTAAGTAACTTTTTTGTTAATTAACAGTCAAGACGGTATTTTTACAATAAATAAAAAATATCTATTTTTCTATGTTTTTATTGCATTATCTATAGTTAGATAATAGTTTTAAAAATCAAAAATCACAACAAACAGTTAATTTTTGCTGTTTATATTTAAAATTTTAACTTCGCTTCATACTTTGATCCAGTAATATGATAAATTTCTCTTCAAAAGTTGATACTTTAGAAATTTTACGTATTTTTCAATATGAATACCGCTTAGAAAGAAAAACAAAAAAAAATCTAGAATTTACAGGCTATTTAAATCAGTTATTGCTCGAATTATGTATCCTGTCATTTTTACGTTGGACTTTTTTAGTTCAAAGTTCAACTACTTTGATGCTTTGATGCTTTATCATTTTAGTTGAAAATGCTTTTTTTCTTAAAAATTTAACTATTCTGTTGAAAATTTGTTGTTGTGAGTTAATTTTAGAAACTGAAAATTAAACTATTTCATCTTTGGCTTAACATTTATCTTCTCCAGTTGAAAATTTAGCTGTATGATTGAAAATTTCTTTATTTTGTTGAAACTTTTGTTTCAACTCAAAAAAAATTTTTTATAGATATTTAATCTTCTTGGTTAAAAATTAATCTGTGCGGTTGATAACTTAACTATTTTGTTGAAAATTCATCTATTTTGTAAAAAATACCTGTTTTTTGTTTGAAAATTAGACTTTTTTGGTCTAATTCAACTGTTTTTAATTTGAAATCTTTTAATTTTTGAGTGGAAATATCAACTATAACACTTTGTTTAAAACATTTTTTTTTTGAAGAATCATCACTTTGTTTTAATAATTGAATATTTAACTATTTTGTTTAAAAATCAATTTTTCTTGACGGAAAATCAATCTTTAAGAAAATTTCACTTTTTTTTTGATAATTATTTAATTTTAAAAAATGCAGTGAAAATATTGGACAATTGTGATATTTCAACTGTTGAAAAATACAACTTTTAATTGATATTTAACAATAAAATTACTTTTTCTTATGTCAAATACTAATTTTCATCTGCTGAATATATCTGACGTTGGCTAAATAACGTAATTTCAGATTAGTAAAACTAACATTTGTGCCATTTTGGCAATTTGGCAAAATTCTTTCCTTGGAGTTTTTCAAATTGCCGAATGGACAACAATGCTTTGGAGATTTTCGTGACGTACCTATTTTTTAGAGGATAGTTGAACTTTCAAGCCAAAAGGATGAATTTTCTACAAAATATTTGAATTTTGAACAAAAAAGTTAATCTTCAACCATGCAGTTGAATTCTTAACCAAATAATTCAATTTTCAGTTGAAATAATTAATTTCAAACCAAAAAATCAATCAAAAATGTTTTATTGCTAAAAATTAGGAAAAAAACGGGACAAAATATAATTTCAAAAATTGGATTCGTTATTTTCAACATCGATGCATCTCTGCGAAGACATGTAATTTCTACTTCCGATAAAGCTCTTGACAAAGGTGACATTCGAATAATTCGAGAAATTCATTCTCAATAGGAAACGACAAATGTATATAAAATTTTTAGAGATGCGTGAATGTATGTTCTAAAAAATCAAAGAATACTGTTTGTGTGCAAATTAGACGTTATATGTTTTGAAAACGCGACTGCAATTAAATTAATGAAAAATTATCAACTGCGTCATGTTGAACGACCAAGATAAGAAAATTAGACCACAATCATAATTGCCAACTACGAATATTTATCTTATTTCGTATTCACTGATAGTGAGATGAACTTTATTTTTATTTTGAGGCCTTGAACAGATTCGAGATAAAAAAGTTCGTATGAGTGGATCTGATATTTAAAAAACATTATGTTGGAGAATGTTCAATAGTTGTTTGAAATTATTTTTCATCATGCGATATTCTCAATATAAGAAGAAAACGACTATATTATGATTTTGATGAAACTGGTGGCATATATTTTTTTGAGGATTATTATTTTCTGTTCTAAGTTTATAATATCATTCATTCGAATATCAAACTTAAGTTGTCGCAAAAAATGTTGCTTCTTTGTTTCAACTTCTGTCCACAAGAATGGTTAATTTCAGATTACAGATTCATTACATATAGTTATTGAAAAATTTATTTAATGTAAAATCTTTCGTGTTATTATCGTCTGAAAATATGATATAGATGAAAGTGGCGATAAGAGTCAACGGCAGCTTCTAGACAATTGTTAACAATTATTGTCTGGAAGCTATCGTTGACTCTTGTCACCAATTTCATCTAAAGATTTATTACGTAAATAAGTAAAAAATTATGATCTGATTTTATTTGTGAACAAGAAATTGCAATTTAGTATCTTTAGAACATTAATAACGAGTCAAATATGCATTTGCTGAATCATAAGGGAATAAGTCTATTTTAATTTTTTTATTAATTTCAAAACAGCATTATGTCAAAAAGATTTTTTGCAATTAATCTATTTAACAGCCGGACGGATTGCAATAGTTCATTCAAAATTTAATTTTCAATAATAGACTTCAATCTACAATATATAACGTTTGTTCTCCTACTCTTTCACTAACCTAGAGATTTCTTCTTCATACAAAAAATGATCACGCTCAAAGCGACTGTTGAGATAAAAATTAGCCAATCAAAATTTACAAATTCGTTTATAGTGAAAGAAATTACCGAATGTCTCCTGTACGGGTTGGTTGAAAAATTTCCGTGGGGCTAGAGAAACATCGAACATGCATAAGATAGGTTACTCTCACCGAACCTCGTGTGGTAGGAGGTTTGGAAAGAGTTAATATTTTACGGTTCTGTAGACCGGCTAATTTTTTCAACCAATCAAACAATAGAATTTTGTCAATTTATTATTTTTAACGAATTGATAACATTTTATTGACTAGTTTTTATCTCGACTCCAACTCTTATTGTTAGGTGTTGGAATATACCCCCAAAATGTATGTGGTTGTGGAAATGTGGGGGGACTAGTCTACCTCGCCGGCCTCCAAAATTTGTGATATCGACAAAATAAATATAGTTTGTTTTCAGAATATGAAAGAATGAAGGATTACGCCAGATAATTCATTATTTAAGGCTAAACTTATTTCCTAATTACGGCAATATTTACCGAAGGTATTAAAAACGCATCAGTAATGATATCGTCACAGACTTAGTGTTTTTGTGCATGTAAAGAAAAGCATATAAACTAACTTGCACGTATAACGGAAGTACTGTACTCTTGTGAAATTCTTCGAGAACGTTTCTCAAAATTATTACAGGTACATCTACTTGATCCCAATAAAGCTAACTTCACTTTACAAATAAAATTCGAGATTTTTAAACTGACCTTAGCCATAGGTTCACCGAAATTCGGCGAGCGTAGCACACATATTTTCGGTGAGCCTAGACACTTTATTTCATATATAATATTGTAAGCTTTCTAAGCTCAACTTATATATTGATTTGAAAAATTGTTTTACACGTGATTTTATCCACGAAAACGAAATATTTGATAGTGTACAATAGTTTCTTCGGCTGGAAATAATTTCAAGATTCAACTAAAATCATCTCCATATTATTTCGTACCTTTGACACTGCTAATTTAAAATTTAGGCCTGAATGTACTGTTTGAAAAAGGTTAGTGTTAACATGATTTGTTGCTTTAAGAAACAAAGAAGAGTAAACCGACTGAAAGACGCTTGCGCACGCGGATCCATATACTGTTCGTCTAAGATTTCCATTTACTTGTTTGCAGATGTATAAGTTAATACTTTTCCTTGGAATATGCTCAGCGCTCGCTTCAGGTAGTAAGCCGCCAGAACACCTTCCCGCAAAGCATCCAGCGAGGCTGTCAGCACCTGATAATAAATGGCAGAGTAAGTTAGATAATATGTATCATGTCAAGAGCAGTTGAGTCAAAATACGTCAAGTGAGCAACCCATTCTCCACTTTTTCGTCAAATCAAAACCTATATATTGGGTCTATAACTTAATTCGTGCGGTTTTTTTTTTCAAACTTATAATGTTATATAATAATAATTGTTATACCATAGTGTTATTCGAAGTATTGCCCATCTGAATCTATGACTTTTTCCCATCTTTCTGGCAATTTGTGGATTCCATCCCAAAAGAACTGCGCCGGCTTGGCGACCAAAAATGAATCAAGCCAATTTTTGATACCCGGTTCTTATGTGAACCGTATTTCAGTGAGGGCGTTCTGCATCGACCGGAAAAAATGGTAGTCTGAAGGGGCAAGGTCTGGGCTACACTGTTAGAAATATCTGGTTGAATTTTCAACCACATGTGGTTGAAGTTTTATACAATTACCGTTGTTGGAATTTCAACCACATGTAATTGAAATTTCAACCATGCAGTTGAAAATTCAACCACAT
Source organism: Andricus kollari (assembly GCA_932074435.1). NCBI lineage: Eukaryota > Metazoa > Arthropoda > Insecta > Hymenoptera > Cynipidae > Andricus > Andricus kollari. The sequence goes on from CAKNWW010266051.1 coordinate 15,383, forward strand.
GTAATTGAAAGTTCAGTAACGAGAAAAATTTTTTTTCGGCACAATTAGTGAATTTCAAGACAATTATAATTTTTCAAAAATCTTGAAGAATACCCATGAAAATTCCTGAAAAATACTGTACTTTGAAATTCACTAACTGTACCGAAAGAATTCTGATAAGGAATCAGTGAGTTATATCGTACGTTTGTGTCGTGTGATCCATGTTGTGATTAACAAAGTGCATAGAATATTTAGTAAAATAAGCAGCTTTAAAGAAAAAAGCAAAAGGTCCGTTGGAATTATATTACCATAATGAGTTGCGCGCCCAATCAAACTTTTCAACACTCGTTTTTGTAAACATAACCTGAAAAAGCATACAGCAGTTAGTACCAATAGTCTGAATGAAACTTTCCCATTATGATAATATTAATCCAACGTACCTTTTGTTTTCTTCTTTACCTGAATATTATATGTCCTTTATTAATTTCATGGATCTCACGACACAAACGTACGAAATAACTCCTCGTGGGACTTTGTCTCGTTGGGGTCTGGCCTGGCCAGAAGTATATGAGGGCGCATTGTGTTTGCGCAAACGTCTTATTGAATTTTCAACTACATTTGGTTGAATTTTATTTCAACTCAGTGGGTGAACGAGATTTCAACCACAAAAGTGGTTGAAAAGTGGTTGAATTTTCAACATATTTCTAACAGTGTATAAGGCGGGTGGGGTAACATTTCCCATCCACTGTTTTCCAAATAGTTCTTAACCAGAATAGCATAATGGGGCCGAGCGTTGTCATGATGGAAAATTATTGCCTTGTGTCTGGTCGCATATTCTGGGCGTTTTTCGGCTATTGCTCTTTTCAGACAGATTAATTGTGTTCGGTAGCGTTCTCCATTGATGGTTTCACCCGGTTTTAGAAGCTCATAATAAAGCACACACTTCTGATCCACCAAATACAGAGCATTACCTTCGCGCCATGGATATTCCACTTTGCCGTTGATTTAGCTAGTTGGCGGGGTTGCACATATGATTTTTTGCGCTTGGGGTTGTCGTAACGGATCCATTTTTCATCGCCAGTATCAATCCGATGCAAAAAGGACTTCGTCTTGTGGCGTTCCAGCAGCATTTCTGACATGCAAAATCGCCTTTCAACGTCTCTCAGCTTGAGTTCATGTGGAACCCAATTTCCTTGCTGTTCAATGTATCCGGCTGCTTTTAAACGTTTTGAAATGGCTGCTTGAGTGACTCCCAAAGATTCTGCAAG
>CAKNWW010266058.1:0-11119 GCA_932074435.1 Andricus kollari
TTTTTCGAAAAAAGCACTTTGAATTATTTTCATTGTTATCTTAAAATATTCTTAGGGTAACAGACCACCACATTAGGAAATATTGATTGAAAAAAGTTTTAACTAATATTTACCGTATAATTTTATGAAAATTGCATAATTTCTTACCCAGGCGCAAAAATTATATATAGTTTATACAAAGTGTATAGTAAGTAAATACAAAAATCGAGTTATTTCAAATGAAACCGGACTGATTATTTTCATTTTCATCTTAAAATGTTCGTGGGATGCCATATTACCATAAACAATTAAAAACTCCTATTTACTTATAACTTTCATTTAAACTTGTTTAGCCCCACCGTGAGCTATCTTCCTATAAAAATGTTTAACTTTAAAAATTTCTGAAATTAATCGTTTATGAGTACATTTTTTAAATTAGGAATAAAGCAACATAATAAGTACTTCATTTTTTCAGTTTGACAAGATGAATCAATTGATGTATTTAGAAACATTCTATGACCAGATGAAGTTATGATAATATGTACATATTTATAAATTTCTGTAACGATTGTGAGAGAAAATATTTCGTAATTTAGGGTTATGAACAATAAACAATCAATAATAATAAGCAATAATAAATAATAAATAAATAATAAAAGAGCGGATGCGAAATCGTCTTTTGCACCTCCTCCTTTTATAATGAAAATCCTCTTTTTGATCCCATTAGACTCCCTTTGCAATCCAAAATCAACTTTTTCATTCCCTTAGACTTCTTTTATAATAAACAATCCTTCTTTCCATACTAAATATAAAATATAATCAATACAAAACAATCTTCTACCAGGAAGTACAGTACTCATGAAATTAACACAATTAAAGTTACACCAAACGCGCCCAAATTACTTTCAAGCAGTTTTCTCAATTGTACTTTTTTAATAAGTACATTGCGTTCTAATTAACGGAAAACTGAGCATTGACTTTTTAAAAAGGTAGAAAAACATTTGCTAAAATAAGTATAGTTGGAATCAATTTTTGAGAAAAGGCTTTTAAGAGATTTATTAATGCAGGACGAAAAAATGTATAGTTCAAACAGTAAAATACTCAAAAATCTAATCAACAAAACTAAAATATATATGAAAAATATAAGTGTTATTTTTGTAACAGCAAACTGTATCCCCCGTTTATTGATTTTCATATATTTGAATTAGCTTTGTGACATCGTGAGTTTCAAATGTCATTAAAAATTGAAACGTCACGTGGAATTTTTGGCTAGTAAGAAAAACGGAGAAACGATATAAGTTGGCATCCAAGTTTTTGAAAATTCGAAGCCTAAAGTTGTAGTACGCCATGTCCCTCAATGGTCAAACTGAGAAAATGAGGTTCAAAGTTTAAACATAATATACTCTGCAAAAACGTTGTCAAATGTCGAAATAAGTTTATCTGTCAAAAATAATGCATGATCAATAAAATATTTGCGTAAATTTGTATACTATTATGAATGTATTTTAGCTGATGTGGAAAATTGGGTTTGGACATGGCGTAATATGAGATTCAAAAAATTTATTTTTGCTCAGAATTATAGTACGCCATGTCCACACAATATTTATAAATGAACTATTTATAATGAAATCCTCAAGTAAGAAGTTTAACAGAATGATAGTTTGCATTATTCTGTTGTATTACATACCTCGAATTAAATGAATTATTCGAAAATTATTGACCTTTGAGTAATATTCCGATGGTTACTTTTATGGTTAAATATATTTTTGAAAATTGTTATTTCTCAAATTGAACTTAGGTTATCCATATAAAATATGCACTACGAAGTTACCATTTTTCCACTTATAGTAATACTTTGATAATTGTAGCAGCTGAGGAAATAAATTTCAGGGAAAAATTTATTGAAAAACAAAGTTTAACCATTACCGAGCCTAAAAATAATAATAGTTCAAAAATTTCAAAAAGTGGACATGGCATAGTATAACTCTAGGGCGACGAAGTATAAACAATTTTAAAACTAGTTCTGATAATAATTTCACTTCTTTTAATTAGTTGTTTTTAAGCTTTATGATTTTAATGTAAACTATAAAATCTATTATAAATTTCAAACCTCTGTCAAAACGATTTGTATTTAATCAGCTCTATATTCAGGCTTTTAAAATTTTGATTTCAGCTATATAATATCCTGGTTTTAAGGATTTAAAAATATTACTCATTATTAATAACAGCCAAAATAAATTTTGCTTCAAATCCTTATTTTAAAGATATTGACAAAACAGGGAAAATAAGGTGATTTTTCACGAAAATAGGATAATAAATACTTTGAAATATAATATATAATTCTTTGTATGGATACCATATTGAATTTAATATGAAATGCTGAAGATTTTAAGCCGAAATATATTACATTTTCAACAAAATACTTCAATTTTCAACCAAAAAATATTAATTTTCTATCAAAAGAGATGGGATTTTTCAACGAGAGAGTTTCAATTTTTTAATTTAATAGTCTAATTTTTAACAAACAACAAAATTAAGTTTAGACTGAACAGTTGCATTTAAAATCGAATAGCTGAACTTTTAAGAAAAAATGGCGAATTTTTAATCAAACAGTTGACTCTTCAACCTCCAAAGACGAATTTTTAACCAAATGGTCGAATTTTCAAACAAAAATAAATTAACCTGAACCACAAATAGTTGCATTTTTAGCCAAACAGTCGAATCTTAAATAAAAAACACGAATTTTTTAGAAGGCAGTTGAATTTTCAACCAAGAAAGACAAATTTTCAACCAAAAAAAAAGATGACTTTTTAACAAAATAGTAGAATTTTTTACAAAATAGTTGAATTTGCGACGTGGAACAAAAAGGATAAATTTTCAACAAAATAGTCGAATTTTTAACAAAATAGTTGAATCTTTAACCTACAAAGATGAATCTTCAACCAAATTGTCGAATCTTTAAACCTAAAAGGTCAAACTTGAACTAAAGATATAAATAAGGGAAAGAGTGCTTTGCATGCAAATTTATAATTTCTATGGGTAATGTTAGACTCTGCGTTAATCCCCTCGTAGTTTTTAAACGACCTCTAATGTTATTGCTGAAATTTAGAACATTTGTATTGCAATTTGTTATAAATAAAGCAGGATTATATATGTACCTGATATTGGAGTTTATCGAATTTCTAGAAACTACGAAAAGTTTACTGTAGTATAATCTTCTCGTTTTCGTGAGAGCAGGTTGCAAAAATGTCCTGAGTGCAGGCTTGCTATTAAGGAGCAAAAATGCAGCATCCGAAACTAGTAATAGTATTCGTCAGACTGTACACTACTTAAGCAGAGTGCAAAGTTGCAAGCTAGTTTGCCTGTTGAGGAGAAGGTAACGAACTTCCTTAACGAGGCTACCTACTCTGTCGACTTGATCTGATCGATAGCTTCGTGTACTTTCATCGTATCATGTAACCTTATCTGTCAGATATTTCGAAAACTTCATAATTCTAGAAAATCAGTCATTTTTAATCTATTTGCGGCCTAATGATTGAATAAATATAATTTTTCGTATTCAATCATTTATTTTGATTAAATTCGAAGCTTTTATGAGCCTTTAAATAAATAATTGTAATAATTGTAATTGTAATAATTGCTTTCAACGTTGTTATTTTAATTTTATTTTTGTCAAATTTTATCACTAATCTAATTTTCCTTCCTGCTTTTCTATCATTTGTTATCCTTATTTTCAGTCCTTTTAATTCCATTCTTTGAAATAATAGTATTTCTTTTTATTCATTTTATCACTTATTATCCTACTCATATTTTCAATGAAGAGGATCTCTTTCTCTTCACTATGTATCCATTAACAATTTTTGAATTTTGTTCCTTTTCGGTTAAAAATGAACCGCGCGTAAGGAGGAATAAATCGGATAATATTTAGAGGTTGCTCTCGCAAATTTGCCTGTTTTTACAGAAAAATTAATTTTTCTCGGAAACGGCAAACTATAACACAAAATTATACAGTATATAAAAGATTCGACTTATTGAAATGAGTATTTTTGGATCATAAGTTTTAAAAATAATTATCTGTACTTAAGGAGATATGGAACTAAAATTGTTATAAGAAAGCGTCCACCATAACCAATTTTCCAAAAATACTAAATTTATATTGTCATATGGTTTTTTAAGAACCTAAAAATAATATTAATGTATTTTAAAGTCCTTTCAGTAAGTGGGATAGAGAATTCACGCTTCTTTAGAACAAAAAATTGAAAATGCAAGCTGAGATTCTGACTTCCATTTTTTTGAACACCCCTACTCGATACCAGCATACATGACTTTTTGCACATTGTACACTTTATTGTATATTTTGGAATATCATTACAAAAATGTAATGATACGTGCATTTTTAAATTAAGAAAAGGTGCGTTCACATGTTACACAACATTGAAAAGGGGATTCGTGTTTCGTTACAGTCTGTTATGTTGGTGTGAGAAAGGGTTATTTTTGATCCGATTACGTAACATTTTTAATTACGTGTATTTCTAAAAAAGCAAAGAGTAAGAAAAAGGTTGATATAACATGTGCGCAGAAGTAAACAATTTTCGTCTATCACTTAAAATCCGTCGGAAAATAAAAAAAAATATCAAAATTAACAAAGTGGCGACGTTTTGATTCAATCAAGTTGATTTAAAAAAACTCTCTTATATGTTTGACCAATTATTTAAAAGTTTCGCCTCCTATAAGAAAGACACCCTTTAAGTTTTGCGCAAGATATCAAAAAAAAAAAAAAACGAGAGGCATTTTTTATTGAAATCCCTAAAACGAGCTAATGTTCTTCGTAGCATTTTTTTGAAATCGGTTGTTTATTGCAACAGAAATGTGAAAATTCAATTTTTCGAAAAAAATTCCCGTGGCCACAAAAATGATTCAGCCCACATACAACTCACAGGATGCCTTCCTTATAGAAGGCCAAATTCAGCGATAAATAGAAATGTCAATTTTTTTGTACATAAAAATATTGTTTTATTTATTTCTAGACAAAGTATAGCCGAAAATCTATTTTCAATTTATCAGTGGTTTTGTGATTATTACGTATTTTTGAGTCTACTTTTCGAAAAATTGCAGCCATTTAGAATATAAAACTGAATTGGGAAGTGTGTGCTACAATTTAGCTCTAATCTGTTGATCTGAACAAATACTGAACAAAATTAATATTGTCTCATCTTAAAACCTTTTTCGGTCTACCGCCACGACTATTGGAAACTCGTAAAAATACTTTTTACGAAATTATTTCTAGGATCATTAAGCGGACTAATTACGCTACTCAAAAATATTTATTTTACAGTTTTAAAACTTTGTAATTTCAAATGGGAACCCCAATTTTTTATCACAGATTCAGATTCTCCTTCATGAAATACATAAGTTTTATTCGAAAAATTTTTTTCGTTTCGCGAAAATAAAAAGTGTATATTATATTGACGTTATAAAAAGAATCAACCAGTAAAAAAGTATAATAAAGCTTATATCTTGATTTTTTTGAAACTAAACTTAGTCTCTGTGGCAGATTTGTTCTCTCTTATCGGAACGTCATAAGGGTGGAGGGAAAACTCGATTTAAGATCCGGTTTACGACGAGCCGATGTGAACGAACCCGAAAGTCGGATAGCCAGACGCAGTGCGTGCGTGAGAGACCCGGGGGTAGGCTGGGGGGTGGGAGGGTGATGGAGGTTGTAGACTAACCCCTATCCTCCCTGGCCTCTCTCTGGGCGAAGAGAGGATCTGGCAGGGGCGGAAAACGGGCCTGAGGAGGGGAAGGAAATTCGTCTGAGGGGGTGGGTTGCGTCTGGTGGCGCGACTTGACCCCGGTTGACCCGAGACTCCTCTTTCCTCTCTCCCTCCTCCCTCCACACATCACCTCATCCACCTACCAACCGCCCCTAACCCCTAACGCTCTCCGCGTCTTGCCATCCCTGCTGCCGTGGGTAATTATTGATGTGTCCGCCACTGCTGCCGCCAACGCCACCTCACCCCACCCGCCCACCCACCGACTCTGTCGCCGTCACTACTACCATTGCCCTCGGCATCCTCCGCGACTACAAGAGTGCGTGTGCACGCACCCTCTAGCACAAGTCGAGCACGCACGCACCGACACCCTCCACTCAAATATACATGAGCCGAGTATTCTGGCTCTGAGAACGGTCTACCGAATTCACGAAATTTTATGCTCTTTATGGTAATTAGTGGTTGTGTAAGAGTTGAAGGTTTTTAATTTTTTTAGTAAGGTGAATTTTTGTTTTGATATTTTTTTTAGTTGATACTTAATCGATTTTTTCACCTGTGATAACCTCTGCAGTTTAATCCATCTAACCGTTTGACATATTTTTGATATATTTTGCAAGAATGTTCGATATCATGAATAGTTTTAAAAATTTTACTTATTTAGTGCAAATAATAAAAATGCATAGGTCACTGAAAAACGCCGATTCCTCAATATATGCCGAATGCGGTATAGTTTTGAGTTGCAACTTTTTTGATACACAAAAACAAATGAAGGTGCAATGAAAATTTGCAATGTTCAAAATGAGATAAAAAAATTTCACTCCAATGGTTTTCTGTGATGAGATAAATGGAAATTTTTGTTAAACTATTCAAGATATCGAAAATTCTTGCAACATTTATCGAGAATCTATTACTAAAGACTTTTAATTGAACTTTGATGTAAATCAGTTAGATAGATTAGGCTGCAAAGATCAGCAGCGGTGAAAAATTGTAATTTTTTCATAATCATTCATCAATAATGCATTTTTTATCCAAAATTTTTGCCCAATATTTCAATTAGAAATCTGTGGAAAAATGTTCTCCAAATGAATTTTAGAAAAATACGATATTCTTATTGATCTAAAACTTTAGTTAATCATATTTTATGTTACAAAATCAATTTTTTCACCAGTGATCACCTATGTGGCCTAATCTATCTAACCGATTGAGACGGGCTACAGTCTTCTCATATCAGTAAAATTTTGTCTTAATCGGTTGGACATATTAGGCTGCAGCGATGAGCACAGAAGAAAAGCTTAATTAAATATTTATTTAAATTTTATAAAATAAGTATCGGATGAATTCGGTGAACCTAGCCAACCTTTCCATTTTTAATTTAAACTGAAGAATCCATTCAAAATTAAAATTGAATAATGGTACCACTAAATTAAATTAAACAATAAATCGATTTAATTTATTTAATTAACTTCCAACCAAAATTATTTAAACAATTAATTTAGATTTTTTAATTTAGTAAATTAGTAAGTTAATGAAAATTCAATTAATTGAGCGTACCTATCTTATTAAGAAACAAAAATACAAAAAAAAGCATCCCAGCAAAAACATCTGCGATGCACAAATCAGATCAGTATAACTTCATGAATTTTTGAAATCAAAGTTGGGCAAGTAATTTGCACAAAAATATTTATGAAAAAATATATTAGGACATTTTTTTAAATAAAATACCCTTCACAAATGTTTTAAATAAAATTTAAAAAGCCATTGCAGGCATTTTAAATCTTGGCTGCAATATTTAATACCACGGCTTTTTTTAATTTATTTACAAAATTTCTATAGGGTACTCTATAAAAAAGGTTTCTTAATATATTTTCTTATGAATATTCTTTTCCAAATTACTTGGCTAAATTTGATTTCCAAAAAGGCATGTAGTTGTACTTGGCCAAATTTTGCATTGCAAATGTTTTCATTCATTTTTCTCAAAATCTGTACAGATGTAAATTCGTGTATCAAAAAGTTCCAAAACAGTCCTGTTGGAAAAAAATGTCAAAAGAACTAAAAACATTTGCTAAGTATTTGTTGTTTATGTAAGTATAAGATATGATATGATAAACTGCTTTATTGAATGAGAGCGCAATACCTGAAAATGATAATTCATTGAATAATTATTAACTTATAAGATTTATATTGGTACTTAAAGTTATATACTTTTTAAGTTTTTTTTTTGTTAGCGAATATGACAAATCACGTTTGGTTCGATAATTTTTGACCCCAAAGCCAAAACCACTCCACCGGCAGCTATTTTGCCATTTTGATCTTGAATTTTAATATCTTGATTAATTTCCAAGATTCTACAAGTTTTTATGTTACAGATAATTAGATTCATTTGATTTAAACAAATAAGTCTGATACTTTAAAAATATTAGTGTATTTAAAAATAGAGAATTTTTTCTCTTATAAACGTTACACATATTGACATATCTGTATATAGCATAATATTATTTTGGTCATACAGGCCTGTTAAATACAATAATCAATTTGTTTCATCATGAAGAATAAACTTAGTACTTAAGATATTACTACATTTCCAACAATTTAGGAAGCTTCTCTATTACAAACGATAGAAAAATTTACAAATCTGTACGTATATCATAACTTCATGTGGCCATAGAGTGTTTCTAAATACCGACTGTCCCGAAGAATAAGTCACTAACAAAGTTTTGCGTTTACAGAGTGTATCAACTATATTTTACTTCGCTAGAGTGTCGTATCTCTATGTATTTGTAAATGGAGATACGACACTCTAGCGAAGCATAATACAGTTGATACGCTCTGTTTTCGGAAAAATTGGTTAGTGACTTATTCTTCGGGACAGTCGATACATCAATCGATTTATCTTAACAAAATAAACAAATATTACATCTATGAAGCTGCTATATTTATGATATTTAAAAAAAGTCTTATAAACCAAAAAAAAAAACTGTAAAAATTCTTCAAGATGAACATTTTTGTACGCAGATAGCTATAAATATTCTGTTCAATTACATCAACAATTGTTGATTTATACAACCCCATGTTTAAAAAAAATTCGATTTAGAGAGTTCGGCACAATTAAAAATTGTTATTATTTATTATTATTATTGCGAATTATTATTTAAAATTCTTTAAAATGTAGAATTTTTCAAATGCATTGCATGTAGTTATCACGATACTTAATGAATCAACCGCAACAGTTTTTGTTGAAAAGAGATATATTTAACTATAGTCTACGTATACAATTAAAAAATATATATAATCCGCATTGCAAAAATGCGCATCTAAGATGATTTTTGAGAAAAAATAAACAAAAAAATTTCATTTTAATCTTATCCGACCTTAAACTAAATCAATTATGGGCATGATTTAGTACCACAATCCCTCCAAATTTCAGGACCACTAGTTTTAGAGTTATCATAAAAAGAGTATGTTTCGACATTTTTCATCGATACGAAGCAATCTATATAAGGAAGAAATAAGTACCGTTTTATTATTCACAGCATTTTCAGAATTTCTACACTCCGAGAAGTTTCCTTTTGTGACAAAAGGATGTTTCTGTAACGTAAATGGAATTTCCTCCTAAATTCAAGATTAGGAGTATTTTTATTTATCTCAAAAGGAATCCTTTTGCACCAAACTTTTTCTTCATGCGACTAACTTCACTTCTGAAAGATCTTATTGAAATAAGGCTATCGTTCAAAAAATTATTAAATGTGTTCTTGAATTGTTTTGGTACTTTAGTCCTATTTCAGCAGAATGTTTTTGGAATATAAATCCTATGAGGACTTCTAAAACTTTTTAACAAAATAGGTGGGACCTTTCTAGTAATTTTTGCATTAAAAGAGTCATGCTGAAACAGGATGTATTTAAACATTTATTTGAAAATGATGAAAGAATAAAAAAGGGATTTTCAATACTTTTGACCATATTTGAACTTCAAAATATTTTCAAGGATAGATGGTACTTTAATACTGATTTATCTCATAATCGTTACTTCAGTGGACAATTATTTCTGGTCTTATTGGAATCCCACATACTCTATTTCCTACTCGGGTTTTTACATTTATTCTGTTACTATATTAATAATGTAATAATAACTGCAGCCCTGACCGTGGACTTTCTTTTAAGATATCAAATTTCTCAGTTAAAAGATTGATGACTCCTTGTGGATTAAGAAAGCTGGTTTTTTTCGAAAGTTTTCTTGAGATGCGAAACGAAAGTTTGATAGCCGGAGGTTGCTGGGATATAAGAATTTTATATTGTAATAAATTCTGTGACGGTCTTTGGGTGATAAAAGAACCCCGTCTGTGGGTTATAGTTGACGACAGTCGAAATTGCGAACGACTTTGGCGACTTGTCTTTTACTGGTGTGCGGGCTGGGCTCCCTTAGGCCGATGCGATGCTCGTCCACGCACAAAAGCCGAATATCCGTCTGGTCATCCAACTTTAGTCTGGGGGCGGTTTTCACCCCCGGGCCTACGGAGTTCGTTCACACTGATACTCGTCAGACGACGTGAACTTCAGGCACGATATATTCCAAATCATGCGTTAAAGTTTACCGCCTGGGATAATAGATCATCCTTTTCAGGATTGCTACAAAATTCCAATTTTGAAATTCCCCGACTTTCCCTAACCGCTCTCAATTCTTCTTTTAGGTACAAAAACAACCTTACAGTTAGAAGATCAATATAATGCTAATGCAAAAAATTGTTATTTCTATATTTATTTTAAGCACTGTTAGAGACAACAGTCACATAGAACTTTATAAGGAGCTATTCACAAATTACGTAATACATGCGTTAAATACATAAATTTTGAACCAAATAGTTCAGTTTTCAACTCAAAAACATCAATTCTGAACCAAAAATAAAAGAATTAAATTTTCGGTTAAAACAATTAATTTTCAACAAAGAAAAAAGGAATTTTCAACAAAATAGTCAAATTTTCAACCAAAGTGACAAATCTTCGACCAAGCAATTAAATTATAATAAAAACTGTAATATTTGATATTTCCACCAAAAAATATTTCAATATTCAATCAAAAACAATTGAATGAAACAAAAAATACGAGTTTTCGACAAATGAGTTGAATCATTAACCAAAATATATTAAATTTAAACGAGGAATTTTCAACAAAATAGGTTAATTTTCAACCAAAAAAAGATTTTTCAGCCAATGAAGAAAAAAATCTCTTCCAAAATGTTGAATTTTTAAGCCAAAAATATGAATTTACTGCAAAGCAGTTGAGTTTTCAACCCTAAAATATTTTGTAGCAAAATGATTAAATTGTTATCCCAAAAAATACGAGATTTCAATAAAAATATAATTCTTATCACTAA
>CAKNWW010266062.1:0-12897 GCA_932074435.1 Andricus kollari
AAAAAAAACTTGGGAATAATCCATGCAGAAGGACAGGGAAAACCCCTTCAATTTTGTACAGTTTAGTATTACTTCGTTTTTTGTTCATTCTTACAAGTGCTCGCTGACTTTATGTACCAAGAAAATCCTTGTAAACAGAAATACTATTTCAGCAGTGCTTTTTTGGACATAAATTTTTTGAGTACTTGCACATATTTTGAGAAAATGTAATTTTCCAACACCCTTGTCCCCAAAAAATTGTCCACGGTAAGATTCTTTTTAAACATTTTTATCACACGAATTTGTAAAAATTTAAAAGGAAATTAATTGGGAATTCTTTTTTTTCCTAATAAAGCCTTGCTGAAACAGTATGTATTCTAAACTTTAGTCCTTTTTGGGATATAATCCTATGAGAACTTGTGAAGATTTTGAATTAAAAAAATGCTTGTCCCGATAAAATTGTAAAGCTTTACAGGAAATAATGTGTTCCGTGATGAATCTTCAATGAATTTCGTTGATAAACAAATGAACAGTCTTTATCTTTGCACTAATGTGCTATTTATGAGCGTACGTTGGCATTGTAAGAAAGTGTCATTATTGATTCTAAACGTTTTTAATCGTTTTAAACAGTTTGCACAATACAGCGGGTGGATTTAAATTTCAAAAAAATTGATTTGGTTAGTCAAATTAAAAAAAGTGAAGTCCGTTCTATTTCCAGAATTAGCTCTCAGTTCACACAAAGTTTTTCTAATTATAATTTTAGTACTTTAATGCAGACTCGATCTAAACTTACCAGATTCCTACCTCACTGACATTTTTTCAACTTTATAATCCACGCGAAATGAGATATCATGTTGAAAATTTGCGAAATTAGGTAAAAGACACTAAAGAACGTTTATATGGTCCTAATTTTTAAAATTACAAAAAAAGTTAAAATACATTTTTTTGTTATTCTTAACATTTAGGACCGTAAACACGTTTCTCACAATGAAACAAAGAACCGATTGGAAAATTTGAACTGGTCTGCAGCCTTAGTGAATCCTCAATATTACATGACCATTTCCGATATAGCGATGACCGATTCACTACGATTTCAAATTTGATGTTTTATTTATTTATATACCATCTATTTCACGGATATGCCTTATATTTGTTTAAAATGGAAATGAATAACAGAATCTGTCACTCTTGTATATAATTTGTTTCATTCGCTATCTGATTTACAATTATTTAATTTTGTGTGAAATATGGGAGCATAACCTCAAAAATTTTGATCCGATGCAAAAATGTCGAAAAAAAATGAAAAAATGTTTCTTCAATCGGAGTTTTCTCATTCAAAACGTCTACATCGGAGTTAGCAGATTCAAATCATTCAAATGCTGTGGAGCGATCCAAACGCGTCATTTCGATTCAGAAGATCAGCCAATCTGCTTTCCTATAAAGGAAACCGATGAACCCAAATATCTTATTTTGCGTGGACTTAGTTTTAAAATTAAAATGTCGGTAAGGTAGGATTCTGGTAAGTTTGACATGGCCTTAGCCGGGAAATAATTGGAGAATTTCTTCATGGAAGGGGCCAGAAATGCTAGAATCCGTCACTGAAGATAAATGATACGACGAGGGGCCGTGGAGTCCGGGGAAAAGTAGCGGATTGTTGCTTGCGGTGTGTACGTGCCCTGAGCCTTAGTATGCAGTGGTGTGCCCACTGTAGCGGGCTCTGTAGCGGATATAGTGTCAGAGGTGTCCCGTAACTGCATAACCCGGTGATTTTAAATTCATCTCAGTGAACCGTTCGGCGAATTTCGTCAAACTAAGCGGAAAAAGGAGTTGTATGAAGTGCACCTTGTGAGTTCGCCGGTAAAATTGTGCAATATTTTGTGCAAGGATTATAAAAATTAAAAATCGGAAAGATAAAGCAGCATGATGTCGGAAACTGTAGTCACTGTACACGAAACAACCACCCATACCACAGGAAACAATCCTCGCCAGGTACCAACCGTGAAAACGGAACCTGGCCAATCTCCAGGGTTCAGCCTTAATGATATTAATGTGGATTACCTCCGGGGTAAACCCGGCATTCTCAAAGCATTGCAACTCGTAAGTTTTATTATAGTTTTTAAAAAAATGAGATTTCTTCATTATCTGCCAACATCTTCTTTGAAATACATTGCATTTTTGTCATATATTTTATATTTATATATTATATATTTCACTCTTTTTGTAATAAATATATTTTTTATCATTCCTGAACTGGATATTTGCAATCTACATTTTTTATTGCGTGCCAGCTCAAATGTTTGTAACGCAAAACGATTGTGTTTCGATTCTTAATTATCCAAGAGAAGATTCTATAACAAAAATTACAGCTTCTTTCTTAATCTAACCCTTTTTAAGTAAATAGAACTATAATAATTTATAATTTAATTTAAATATATAACATTTGTATGCAACATTTATATAGCATTTGTATGATGGTAACTTCGTGTTACACGTTAGTTATATAAGTGCCTTGGGGATTCACAAAACTACTCACCATATATATTCGAAAGTCTAAAACATGTGTATGTAAAAATGTTTAAATGTATTTATGCTGTAATATTTTCTAGTAACAAATTATCATAGATCCTCACACAATTACCACAACAGTGTTAAAAAGCTTTCGCGTATAATGGTTAAAAAATCTTAAGTAAATTATTACCTTAAATTTTTTAAATAAAATTAATATTATCACGCGAGATTTTAAAGACGATTAGATTAGTAAAGAAAAGCATAAACTAGAAATAGAAATGAGAGAGGGCATGAAGTTTATGTTAAAGAAATGAAACTAAACAGAACTTTCTTTCTCTCTTTCTCTGTTGTTCTTATTTTCGAACGCTTCGTCGGACCGAAAAGGGACTTCATATCTATTTTGAAATTTTGAAGGAAGAAAAATGTTTCGTCTGACATGAGCCACGAAATCAGGACCCGGCATCTGCTATATGGGTTTTAACATATCCAGGTGCCTTTGAAAAATTCAAGTTTCAGCCCTCGAAGATGCACAGCTGCTGTCCACATTCCAATTTCCAAACTAGAAATAGAAAAATAGTTTTTCAATATAAAACTCGGTATATCTTGGAACACTTATTTTGAAGTATTATTTAACTTGGATTACTCATAGAAATTATTTACATAAATTAAAACAAATTTAAATGTATAGTTCTTTTTATATTCTTTTTTCTAACTGTAATAAATTTTTCTTCTAAGATAAAGCACTCCCCAGATTTGTGTCGACAGTAAATATCTCTATAAATGCTAGGCAGAAGGTCATCTTCCAAGCCACTTTTTTAGCACAATTACATTTCTTTTCTCATCTACCTTATTCATCTTCTTAGCTGGCAATGAGCAAAGTATATATTACTTACTTACGTATCTGCACGCAAGAATTATGCTTGAGGACATATAATTTCCTTGTTTCTAACTGAAATTAAGAAATAAATTTCTATTTGTGATTTGGCATCCAAAATAAGTTTAAAAAAATATTTTGTCGAGAATACATTTGTCAAGAGAAGCCCCCTGGTTATGAATATCCAGGGTAATTTTTCCAAAAGATGGTCCTTAATTGTTTAAACAAGTTTTTTTTCAAACAAATACTAAATATTAATATAATTATAAATACTAATATTAAATATTTTTCAGAAAGTTTGAAGAAAGGTTAGACTTTTTTCTATTAACACTTTTATTGTACAATTAACCTTTTTTAAGTTATAGCGTTATAAACAATTAAATTTGCACTAAACTTGGCATATTTGCGAGTAGATATCTCAACACCTATTGGACCGAAAATTTTTGAATAAATTTAAATTACATTTCGAACCACGTACTTTATCCACCTGAAAATATGTCAATTTTAGCGTAAATGTAATTGTTTACAACGCTATAAATTGGAAACGATTAATTGTACAAAAAAGTATAAACAACAAAATTTCTTGTCTTGTCTTGGTTCGAACCTTCTGAAAGTTATTTTACGGAATATTTTGTTCATAAATAATGTATTTGTTTAAATAAAAACTTATTTCAACTGTTAGCGACCAACTTTTCGATACAGTGCCCTGGATATTTATAATGAGGGTTTTTTTCTCGACATTTTAAGCCAAAGTTACAAATGTACGTATTAGTGGTGGCTCGATTAGTTTTCGAATTTAAAAATTCAGAATTTTTAATATTCGAAAAGATTTCTCTATAAGTAGAAATATTTAGGGCGAATTTGTTTAAAGTAAAGTTTTTTGTAGCAAAGCACCATGAAGAATTAGAAAGATAATAAAAATTTTGTGCAAGTTTCAATATTTGTAAAATGTTTGTGATTTTAAAACGATTTAAAAAAGATGACAAAATTTATTTCTATTAACAAAATAATCTGATGTTTCCTCAATTCAAAATAAAGACATTCCAGAGTCGACATGTACAACTTCTTATTACAAAATTTACAATTAACAAAATTAAATCAAACATGTTTCTTGTAATTTATCAAAAAATTGTAACTTGCACAAAAAATTTTGTTCCCCAAATTTTGATTGCTGTTCAATACTAAAAACTACTACTACTAAAAATGTGTGCTAATATTGTAGTCCATAGGTTAAACTTTATGAATTTGAAAAATTTTGCAATTTCAGATTCAATGAATTTGATTTTTGACTTACACTTGAATGATGGTCTAATGAATTAAAAAAATGTACTGCACATAAAAATAGGTGTCTTTTCTTTAAATAATAAGACCAAATTTTGAAACTGACACTTTGTCTGTTTTAAGAAAGTGGTACATGTTTTTTGAACTGATATTTTTCAAAATAATTCAGTTAATTTTTTTGTTTTTGTTTTATTCTGGTGGGGGGGTCTCTGTTGTTTCGAAATCTGCAAGAAAAATTTCAAAAGGCACTAAATAGTATTACGGAATTTTCCGTAACGTTAGCCCCTCAACGAGTTGTAAAAGGGGTTATACTTCCGGAAAATTCCATAATGGTAGTTATTTCGATGTTAAAAGGTTGAAAATTAACATAGTGTCAACCGTGTTTCTGAAATTAAACATCATTTTTTTTATTATTCAACATATGGAAAATAGTAGAAGCAAAATTGTCCTTTCGAAGAGATCCTTGTCCATTTTTCGTTATACTGTACCGTATATCGAAAAATGAAAAAGTAACTTTTTGTAAAACCAATATTTCTCATACTTTTCTCAACAAATAAAACAATTTTATTTTCAGAAAAACGATTATCATTTTGTTCATTTTTGCACTTCCTAATATTTTTTGCTGATTTTGAAACAATACAAAATCCCCGGTCAGAATTAAACATAAAAAGTTATTTATATTAATTATTTTGGAAAATACCGGATTTCAAAAAAAAAGTGTCTCCTTTTTTTTTGAAAAAATGTTTGGTGCTTTATTCTAAAAAATGTTTTGAGTCATTAAGGATATATTCACCAAGTTTCATGCTTTCTTAACAATTTAAGTCGAGGCTGCAGTCTAGTACTCTGAGTCGGGGCAAATATTACACTTTGTTTTTTCTGTGAAAGTTTTCATAATTATTCAGGCTATATGAAAAAGGAAGAGTTTACATTAAATTAAAGCATGTGAAAGTTAAATAAAACTTAGTTTGCATACTTCAAATTAAAATACATGAAATTATTTGACGAATCGTACATGTGCATGGTCGATTGTTTTTATCGCGTGTTATACATGCAATTTTTCCAAGTTCTAGATTATGATCTCTGGTTTTAGCTGTAGAACTTGATTATTGAGATCTATGCACGGATTTTCAATAAAAACGTCAGGCTTTCTACGAAAGATATATTTACAGTTTCAAGGACAAAAGTCTAGAATATTTTCTTATGCCTTTTATATACTAAATTTTTTAAATCAGGAATGATTATAATTATAAAAGACAGTTGAATGTTTATCAAGGATTATCCTCAGTTTCAACAAGTTCTTTTATGTAATATTTCTTCAGTGTGATTAATGTAGAAAAAAATGTTAAGCACATAAGTACAGTGAAG
This sequence comes from Andricus kollari, assembly GCA_932074435.1. Lineage (NCBI taxonomy): Eukaryota > Metazoa > Arthropoda > Insecta > Hymenoptera > Cynipidae > Andricus > Andricus kollari. The sequence goes on from CAKNWW010266062.1 coordinate 6,008, forward strand.
ATCTAACTGATTTAATACCATCGAAGCTTCTATTATCAAGATTTACAATTTTTCTTGTTGTTATTATTAATTTCATTGACAATATTTGAGAGAAGGTCGAAAATGAAAAGCAAAGTATAAAAGTAGATTTCTTGAAATAAATTTCTTTAGCAAGCGCCTTAATTCAGTATAAGAAAGGTCATCCATTGAAAGAACAGTAATTCGTGACGGAGTTGACAAATCACTCTGCGTGATATTCCTCTGAATGCGGTAATGTAAAGCGTGCGGAAGCAGAAATCAGGCTCAAGGTCTGAAGCGCATCTTTTGTAAATTTCTGGGACAGGTGTTCGAGCTGAGATTATTCCGTGCAGAGAAATCGTGTCACACTTTTTTGATACAAAAAAATCAAATCAGTAAGGATTTCCACTGATTAATTTTATTACTCAGTCAAATTCCCTAATTAATCAGTGAAAATTCTTACTGGTTTGACTCAGTAATGTACTTCTCAAGTTCTCACTGATTCAAATTTAGAGAACAGGAAATATGTACCTCACAATTGCGGCAGACAATAATCGACTCCCCTTATATTTTAAAACATTTTTGCTTCAAACTCGGTACCACCTGTCTGAACTGTTCTCTTCCTAGAAAGTAGTAGAAATCCCGTTTAAATAAAACCGGTAGCTTATGCAAGTCACAGCTTAAGCCATGGTCAATTTACCAGTAAAATGACTTATAATTGACCGAGATTTTTAATTTAAACTCATAAATATAGACCAAAAATCAAGAAAAGGTGATTGAAATTAGGCAAGAATAAGTTCCAATTCAACCAATTTTTAAATTGCTATAGCTAAAATGTACTATTCTAAACAATCCTGAATGGTTTCCGTCTGTCCATAACAAAGTTTCAAAAACTTTTTTGTAATTGATACCTCATAATAATTTGATACAAATGCAGTTTTAATAACAAATTCTTAGTTTTTCATCGCTCTTCACAAATGTTTGCTTGTCGTTCAGAATTGTCTGTTTTCAAATTTAAAGAGTTCAAAATTGTACAATAATTTTGCGTGCATGAATACTTTCAGATTGTACAATTATGTAATTTTGAATTATAAATTCCTTACTATATGAACAATTTGAAATTTGAAATGTTTCCAGTCGAATAATTTTAAATTCATCCCTAAATCAGAATGAAAAGTGAACCACTTATACTTGTGTTTCACTGCCAATATTTTTCAAAGTAGTTTTCAACTTTCTAATAAAGTTATATTGAAAAAGAAATAATATTTAGCTAAAAATACTCAGAAAAATGAGTATTTAATTTAGACAAATATTTTTTTGATTGAATCTTACTCAAGAAAATTAGTTTTGAATCTTAGTTTTAAACGTTTTAAATTGAATAATATATTACTCTAAGTGATTTTAATTGGAAAATATTCAATTAAATATGTTCAAAATTTAATAATTTAACAGATTTTCGTTCGAAATTGCACATTTTTAAATTAAAAACTTCGAGTAATAAATAATTTTAGAATAAAATATTTAAAATCGTCTTTTTTTAAATTTAAATCTTTTAAACGCTTTCAAAATTGAATAAATTGAAATTCCAAGTTTTTGTAATTGAAGAGTGTCACGGCAGAAAGTGCCAAGGAAAAAAATGTCAGCAGAGAAAAAAAACGTTCCAAAAATTCGAATTTAAAAAAAAATAGAAAAATGTGAAAAAAATTGGAGATTTTATAGAGCTATATATAGATAACAGAAAAAAATGTTGAAAAAAGTTAATATCTTTCGAGAAAAAAATCGTCCTTCGTCATAAAATTAATTTTTTACACTCTCATTTAAATAAAATATATCAGTAAAAAAACAGAAACATATTAGGAGACAAATAAAAGGGTCCAAATAAAAAAATCAATTTGATAAAATCAGCCACATAAAATAAAATTCGATTTTTCCTTACAATTTTTTCAATTTTCAATACTTTCGCAGTATTTATTATTTTGTCATAAAGTCACTGGAAAACTAATGGATCAAAAACAACTAGCTGATTTTCCAAGAAAAAGTATTTATTTGCAAATTGTTTAACCAGTTTGTTTAAAAATGTGAGATACAGAAAAACTAATAGCATTATTTGATACAGCTAAAAAACATAAATTCTATGCTTTTTCAGATTTTTATAAAACCAGTTGATGATACTATTATAACAAATTGGGCGGAGCAAAAAATAGTCCAATACGTGGACCTTATGTAATTTTTACCACTGAATCGAATGGTGATATTAGTTTTTCCGGATCTCGCATACTTGAACAAATTTTTTAAACAAACAATTATTGAGCAATTAAAAAATCAAATTTTTTTACTGAAATACGCGGTGAAATTTAAGAGAATTTTGAAGCCAATAAAACTTGTTTTGAAAAAGTGACACGTAGAAAATCGGTAAATTCGAATCATTACATTGAAAATTCCAAACTTTCAAAGTGGATTCTATCAAAACTATATGTACCTGAAGTTCCGAACGTTCAAATGAACGAAATATTTTTCTCCATTTCTATTTAACCCATAAATATTTTTTCAATTGCAATTTAAAATATGCATTATAATTCTGCTTCAATACTAAATTATTTCCAATATAAATAAACAAACATTTGAGCACTTTTTCTTGTTAACAAAGTCATCAGTAAAAAATTTCGTTCATTTGAACACACATATCAAAACTGAACAATTTTTTTTAGACCTACACGCAAGCTTAAAGAATTTCAGTATTAAGCATTGAAAAGTAAAAATTAGTTAATTTGTTAATTTATATATTGACCAATTTTGAACACAAAATGCGTTCAAAATTGGATAAAATTTAAGTTGAAGTGCTCAGAATTGAATAGTATAAATTTAGAGTGATTAAATTTGTAATTTAAGACTTATTTCAAAATCATAAAATAAAAAATAGCGCGTATAATATGCTAATTCATATTAATTTTTTTTAAGTCTGATAAAATACTAATTGTTACAGTTTAGGAATTAAAAGATCTTATTATTTTTGAGTCAATAACAATATTTTCTTCCACTGTACAATAATTATTGAGCTTAAAAACACTTAGTATCATCTACTTAAATAATTTTTTTTTCAGTAATTGTATTCTTCATTTCATGTTCTTGATAAAGTGTTTTATGTCTGTTAAATAAATACTAAAGCTATATATAAGGACAAAATCATCATAACGGTTTAGCGATACTGTAAAGATTGCTTCTGATTATAAAAATATCGAAAGATAGTCGCTGATACTTCAGGTGTCTTGACCCACAAAAAATTGTTGCTAAGTAAAATTTTGTTTGAGTCTACTAAAATTTTGGTTTTCTACATACAAAACATTTGGTTAAATCGAAAATTTTTTTGGTGAAATCAACAAAATATTCGGGAAAGGTAATATTAAAAGGAATAATCCAAAAACTTTGGTTGATTGAAGCAAACCGAGTTCGGTCGACTTAACACAAATTTTTAACCAAACATTTTTTTTTAATCAACCAAGTGCAGTCAAACAAACGATTTTGCTGAATGAACTTTTTTTTTATTGTACCGCTGATAAAGTCATAATTTAATTCGTGAATTATTTCTGAAATTATATACATTCGAAAACAGTTTAGTTTGGGAAACTACTATATTTAGATCGATTCACTTGTTAATAGTCAGCAAGGATCAAAGTTCGTGTGTTCCAGCATGTCATCGTTTATCATCATCATCATCATCATCATCATTATAACACATCAGAAATAGAAGAGGATTTTAGTCTCCAGATACTATATGACTACTTGGACACTGCAGACACTGTCGTGCATCTTTGATAAACGAATACATCCTGCGACTTATGTATAATTAATCCTATATGTCCAGTACGGGCCGCGTTTTCTTTTTTATTTAATTGCATTTGCAACGGTACAGTTTTCTAGAGTAAACTTCCTCTAACCCTGACTCCACGTGTTAGTCAAATAAAATAATATTATTCTTACCATTATTTCATCTGAAACTGAAATGATACTAAAAATGCACATCGCACTGCAAAAGTAATATTAATAATTTACCGAATCACATGAAAAATGAATTAGAGATATTTTTTTTAAATTTTTGACGGAGCCTACAATTTTATTTTGATAGTGGTTTTTGTTTATGATTCTATAAGTTGATAAACTTGAAATTGATGATGAATTGAACATCTTAGTTTTCCTACATTCGATCCTTATCTCCTGTATGTCTTTAAAGGCTTTAATTTCTGACATGAGGATATCGGGTCAGTGCACCTTTTTTACCTTAGTGCGTCGAACCGTAGCAATTAATGACTTTCTCTTAGTTCATGAATTCCCGTACAGAGTTGTTTGTTCGTCAATAAAAAATCAACTCGTGTAAATAGAGACTTCCCTCCATGAAAGCAGGGTCATGAAAATCGATCACATAATACAGTAATTGAATCTATACGTATATGCATAAATTGTTTTTTGTAGAAATCAGTACTGCAATGTGTACATTGTCGAAATCTGACAAATTTGTTACTTTTAAATACAGGCATTATCTCTTCTGTGGAATAACTCTCGATTACCGAACGGCTTAAGTTACATTTGTATTTTAAAACAATAATGTTACGTTTTTAATTGTTATTTATTATGACTTTTACTAAAACCGTATTTATAAAATAATTTGTAGTAAATAAATAAAATAATTGTAGCAGAAGCTAGTATTTGTTTTCAATTTTTCAACTGTTTCAGACTATGTATGTAATGCACTATTTTAAAAGCTGGAACTGTGAAATACAAAATTCATTTTCATACCTAATATCAAATGCAATGTTTCAATGTCTTAACTTAAAGACTAGAATCCATAATTCACTAAGAAAGATGTTATATACTATAGCGCAATATTTCTTAATGGAACAGTAGAGTAAAATGCATCAACTTAATGTGAAAGAAAGCCAAGGACATAATTTTATCAATTATAATGCACTTATACTCTGTTGCATGCAGAAGAACATAAATTCCATATGCTATAAGAAAATTTTTTTTGTACATATATTTAAACAGTCATAAAGACGCGATTGGCCCAACATTGGGCCAATATTGGGAGCAAATGCTGCCAATATTGGACCAATCTTGGCGGCCGTAATGGTCCCATGTTATTGAAAGCTTGAGGTAAAAGCCTGTGCCAAGACTCTGCTTGACAATATCTGCCCAATATTGGACCCAGACTTAGCAAAATACAATCGACAATATTAACAAATATTAATTTTTTCTATCACTGGAAATATGGATGGTACATTTTTTTAATAAGATATATAGACGATATTGACGATAACGAAAATCAATAAGGAACTTCCTTTACAAGTTTACATATTATATATGATCAGAAATGTGGCGTGTCGGTGATGACACAATCCCCTTTTATGATATCGCACAATAGACGTACCTTGAGATCTTGCCAATTTTTCCGGAAGATTAAAATCACTGTCTCTTTAAAATTAATAATGCTAAGTGGAAATTTATTTTTAGAGTTCGAATAAATATATTTCATATCACAAATTCTTAAAGGCCAAAGCTTTTGAGTATATAATCTAATTATTATTTTGCGTTTACGAAACTGATTTTCAAATAATAATAGAAAAACAGTCGGTTTAAAATCTTGCTCCCATGAAATGATTCAATCCAATTTTATTTTATTTTTTATTTGAATAATATAAGATTGCCTTCGGGAATAGTTTTCCAAACATTTTGTTGTATCTCACTTGAAGTACTAATTTTAGGTCATTACAAATCCGCATGTAAAATTAAATGACGTAAGTCATTCTATTCCTCATACTAATTAACATACTAGCCTTCATTTTAAGAATTCCTTTTATGCGAAAACAAAAAATTAACCGTCATAATATGTCTCGCAATATGTAGTTGATTTACTACGTGCGTACTTCATACCAAACAGTTTTAAAGAAATCAGGTTTTCTAATCCCACATTCATTACTAAAAATGCATTTTAAAATTAAGTTTGACCACTATAAAAGGCTTCTAATGTGTGATACGATTGTTTGATTCGCTAATGCAAATATACGTTGTGTTAGCTGACTGTAATGGATATTTCTAAAAATAAGTACTTACGGATACTTCTCCTGGATTCTATAGGTGTATCGTTAAAAACCCAAGATTTGCATGATGTAGGTTGTATGCTGGTGTAAAATGCGACTAATTCTCTTCTCTGAACATTATTTATAAACAACAATTCTACTATTTATAAAACTATAATTCAAACATTACAAAGGCCTGCGTTTTTTATACTTTTTTAATGCATTTTTATGCCCTGAATTTAATATTTCGCTGTTCATCAGTGAAACTCCTTACTTATTTGATTCACTGATCCATTTCTCACTAATTTAAATGTAGAGAGTATTTTAAAATTTGACTCTTGTTAGATTGAAAAGCCAAAAATCTATAAATGCTTGCATTGTTGATTTTGATTGCATATTTATGAAGGGATATGGTAGATTGACCAAAATCGAATGTAGGTGGGACTATTCGTGACGATCACTGTGGCAAGGTGGACAGTAGATGTCCATACATGTTCATCCTGATTACCGGGACCATACGTGGCGTCCCACATTCTTGAGTGTCTATAAGCTTTCAGCTTATATTCTCGCGACGAGACAACGGTATCGAAACGATTGATTAAGAATTCATGGTATCCTTGTGCCTGGCCATCTTGACACTTTGCGGCTATATACATACCGAACGTGCCAGTGCCCACTACTACCCACGTGTTACCGGAAGGCGAAATTTCCTTATTAACTAAAAATAATCAAGAAAACGATGTTGCATGCAGTTTTTGACATATTCTAACATGCATTTATAGTTATATATATTTATTAAAAGAATTCCATGGTAATTAATTT
>CAKNWW010266064.1:0-11918 GCA_932074435.1 Andricus kollari
TAATGTTGGTATCTGTTGTACCGAGTGGCATAGAGGGCGTCCTAACGAGCATTAATTAAATTATTTATGAAATATATTTTTTGGATTGCCTACAAACAAGCTTAGTTCCGGGACATTAGTTACTATGTTTTATTACTTGTCCTAAGTTTTCGACCAAAAATATTGTTTAGTTTGGAAGTAAAGCTGCGGGGAGAATTGTAACACACATAACCTCAAAATACACACATATTAATCAAATTTGGCAAAATTAATTTTTTTTAATTATTCCACAGCAGAAGAGTTCGGGGACGTCCGTTAGCCTGTTCGCTATCATTCCCCAAATTTTTAAGGCAAAATCTTTATTATTGTAGGAAAAAAGCCGGGGGAACCTAACACTGCTAAAATCGATCATTGTTTATGTATCACATGCCCTTAATCTTGTTAATAGGCTTTATGAGAACCTTCTTCCGCTCTTCAGGAAAAACGGAGGTTTGTAACGATTAGTTAAATAAACTGAGTATGTGTGGGAGAGAGAGGGGGGAGGGGAAGTGTGTAAGAGAGAATTTTTTCCGAAAGAATGGAGAACAGGACCCTTGCGTTCAAGAGGGGATACGGGAAGGTTACAAAATATGGGGAATTTAGTTGAGCACGATCGTTTTTTTTATAAGAATTTTACTAACTTACCTGATCAACATAAAAGAGTCTCATTTTATTTGCCGATATTTTAACCATAGATTCAAGTTTTGTTTTCAGTTCAAATACAGTTCTGTATACATCAACAGATCGGACCTGGTTTGAGAAGGACAATTAAAATAGGGATTTAATTGTTGGGGCTATCAGGTGCTACCTTTTTTCAAAAGTTGAATTTTTTAATATAAGCATTTACTATTTATTGCTGATTTAGCTCAAGGCGCATTTTGTACTCTTTCAAGAGAGAACTCTAAAGTTTGCTATAGTTTCCAAGCAAGATCTTTTAGCATGTACATGTTACCTAGTAGCCCATGTAATCTGCGAGGGACAGGAAGTTCGAGAATTTTACAGGTGTCGATTCTGTGACGTCATTCAATGTGAATCTTCTCTTTCTAACTGTTGCATTTGTCTTTTTCTAAGAAAAATTTTTATTTGTAATTCATCTATACCAAAAGTTTATATTACACCATCTCAGCTTTCAGAAAAAAATGTATTGTGCTTTGGGCATTATTCATTAATAATAAATCAAAATTTCTCTTAGTAAAGGCAAAATGCATCAATTGGTAAGGAACTGTATGGCAAATGATGTCATAAAAACCGCCCATCCCCTGCTTCTTGAATCGTTTGCTCCTAGCCGAGCAATGGGCCACTGGTAACCTCTTTAGTTCAAAGATCTTGGTTTCCACGTACAACTAATAAGCATAAAACCAGAGAAAACTTGAGTCCAAAAAAGAAAAATAGTAACTATATTGTGGATGAGCCCCCTGTCCAACCAACATCCAATATTTATATTTGCACGAAGATCGTGCATGTCATGAATCGTATCGTACATGCCTACAATTCGTGTATAGTATTTGCAATAATTGATAACTTAAGAAAGCAAAATATAAATTAGTTTCATAAAGTTAGCAGCTACTGTTAGTAATTTTGATGAAAATTCTAGTATCTGTTCTCTTAGGTTTTTTTTCTTTAACTTTTTTTTACAGATAGTTAACAATCTCTTCTAAAAGCCCTGTAAATATCAAAGTGGGAACTCCTTTAGTTTTCGAGAAATAATTCAAAACATGCGCCGAAATTATGCACACGATGTGAAAAACCATGTAAACAATAGACGAATATTATAATCGTATGCACGAACTTCAGAGTTCAGACTCTCGGGCGCTGGGCACACCACGCCACGGCGTACGTTAAAAATCTTTAGATGATTTGACATGGAATTGCTCTTATTTGAAATTCGAACGACGAGCAAACTAAAATACATAATATATAAATAGTCAAGGTTAGTAATTTGAGATTAGGGTGACAGGGGACTCATCGAAAATGTAGTTACTACTTTTCTTGTTTGCACGGCAGAAGCGCTTTTAAGATCAGAATAGGGCAAATCTATTTTCATGCATAAAGGTGAAATTTGGAAAATTAAGAAAACCTATAAACAAAAATAAATAAAACATGAATCTAGGGTGAACAAAGGTATTAACGACACCTTAAAAAAATTTTTTTAGGAAAAATAAATAAAATAAATAAAAAAATAAATAAATAAATAAAATAAATAAAATTTATATTTATTTTAACCCTCTCAGCCTACACTGGGTATATCACACACGGACGATATTTTCGGCTCGCTGTTTTTTACTGAAAAGTTGTTTCAGTTTTGTGAAAATATTTATAGCACGTGTTGAATGCATCTTATTAATTTAAAAATATTCAATTTTGTGAGACTTTTAGCTAAAGTTTAAAAAAATGTATTCTATACGTTAATTTGATCCAGGAAGTGTAGGCTTTGAGGGTTGAAATAATTTATTCAAATTTAGCGAACGACACCATATTTCCAGTGAACGACACCCTACATTTAGTGAATGATATCGGTATTGATTTTGAATTTAAAAAAGTTAGAAAGTTATTTGTAAGAAATATTATGTAATTTAGTTGCTTTATACAATAAAGAATATCAATTTATATAATTATGGGTGTTTTTAAAAGAAAGGACGAAGTTTTTGTCGAGAAGAAATACCTTCGATATTGTGTGGTTATGTTCATTTGACCAGTTTACGAATTTGCCAAATTCATTCTAGGGTGTCGGTGATTGATTTTTGAGGTTCAGAAATCCAAAATTAATTAAAAAGATACTGAAAATTAATGATTCTTAGCAAGCGATGTCCTAGGAATGAAGAAAGCAAACAGCAACCATAACAACATGGATATTCAATAAAGAAGTGCGTATAATTCCCTAAAAACTTCCTTCTCTTGGGTGTCGTTCACTGAGAGAAACGTACGTCGTTCACTGTTTTTGAAGGTACGATAAGAATAGTAAAAATATATTAAATCTACTCAATTTTGAAAATAATATTTATTTAATTTTATTGCTGAACATAATGATCTAATCTCTGAAAGTACTGCAAAATAAGAAATACCTTTTCTTCTAACTTTCAGAGGACTTTCAAATTAACGACAGTACTAATTTTTACAGTGTCAACATGTCCTTCTGTAGGTGGCAACAAAAATATTATTTAATGAATTAAAAAGTAATTTTAATAAAAGCACTTTTATTGCACAGTATTGTTCACTAGAAGGGTGTCAGTAATACCCCTGTTTACCCAACTTTATAAAAACTCACCTCAATTAGATCTCCATATATGAATGTCACCTTGACTCTTTTTTCCGGCGTCAGATCTACCTGCACCAGCGGATCTAATTTTCCATGAATGCTCACAAGCTCAGCGTATCTAAAATATTTGGAACGAAAATTTAGGGACGAAACTTGATGTAGTTTTATAGCTAAACTTTATGATACAGAGCTAAGACTATTCTACAATATTCAAAGATAAGGTAAATGCTCTTGCCACGTGTGATAAAAAAAGTGATTTTAGGTAACTTTACATAACTTTTTGTCAAATTAGTATACTTTTCTCGAGTTAATACTCGGTTACGTGTCTGACGATAACTAACGCATTTGCATAATTTGAATTTTAATCATGAATAAAAGTTGAGTCCAATCAAATATCATGTGAAGTGATCAAAATTGAGTTTTTCTATATCTGCTTTAATCGGTTAATCCCTTTGTGAAAATAAGAATTGTATTTTAAATACAATTATAAGAATTTTTAATTTCCAATTTGGCTTAAGGTGACGATTACTAGTGCATTTACCTTTCTAGGGAAGATTTCAAAATACTTTTCAAAATTTTAGTACTTTCCCTTGAAGAAAATCGTAGAATATTCTATTCTAGAAGATTCAAAAACATTCAAAACTAGCTGCGAATTCGATTTCGGATGTTTCTATTTTGTTTGTATTTGCAGTGTTATGGTTCATATTTGACGATCACTTTGCTTCCTCATTATGAATAATTAGCAAATATATTTTCATCCACATTAGGAAGTCAAAATAAAAAAATACAAATAGTCAATCGACTTGTCTAGAGTCAACGAATATTTGTTGTTCTTGCGTCAACTTTGCATTATGCTAATGAAAAACGTTTAACCTTGAGGTACACAAGTTTAAAATATGTAAGGTGCTAAAAAAAAGGTAATTAATATTTTTTTAAATCATTCGGTCAGTTTTAAGATATAAGAGGTGAAAATAAGCCCTCTCCATTTCATAATTTATTTGCAACAGTCTTAAAGATATCATATTTAAAAAAAATTGTAAGACACACACACCACATATATCTGGACAATTTTTGAGAACATTCGCGCCTCTTCCATCGATCTCCCTGTTTCTGTCAAAAATACAACCAAGCCCAACGAGGTACAGACTTTTTGGACCGAGGTATACAAGATCCCGAAAACACCGGAGTTGAAAGAATATACTGATAATAGCATCCGCTTCAAGGATTTTGCGACAACCTCATAACATCTGAGGAGGAATGTCCATCAATGATTGCCGGAAAGATAAAAAAAAACACTCAGTGGCATGAAGAACTTTTCCGCTGCAGGGCCAGATGGTATAAAGAACTTCTGGTGGAAGAAGTTTACTTCTAAAGACCAACATCTGGCCCGCATATTCCCCTCTTATTTAAAGTCGAAAACACCCATTCCGCAGTAGCTGGTGTGAGGACGCACTATACTCCTACTGAAAAAAGGCAACTCGACCAACCCAGAGAATTACAGGCCAATAAATTGTTTGAACACACTGTATAAGATCTTTACAGCTGTCCTAAACAACAAGATTGTTCGAAGAATTGAGCCTGTGTGGAGAGAGATGTATGAACAACGTGGCTGGAAAATAGGTGTAGCAGGCTGCCGAGAGAACCTGCTAATTGACAGGTGCGTTTGCAAAGACGCAGCATCCTATCAGCGCGTCCTGTCAATGGCCTGGATAGACTTCGGGAAAGTTTTCGATTCAGCCTCATATAGACTTATCATCTGTCTGTTGGAGAGCTTAAGGGTTCATCCACTCATAGTGAGATGCATAGAGAGATTGATGCCTCTTTTGAAAACTAGATTTACTATCTCATCTGGAAATTATTGGGTGACAACGAACAACGTTACCTTCTAGAGGGTCGTCTTTCAGGGCGATACCATGAGCGCTCTGCTTTTTAGCATCACGCTTCGCTGTACTCGAGTTGCGGTCTATGGTCGAAATCCACAGGGGGCATTTTTCGAATTGCGGGCTCGCATCAGTGCCAGGGACCTTTCCCCTTCAAGCCTTCTTTCCCTCTCCACTTAAGTCTTCCTTCATTCCCTTCGCCCCCTTTTCCCCCGAAATTTCCCTTCACACTTTTTCCAGGCTTAGGACTGGCAGTATTTTCTACGTATCTACTTATACTTGTTACTGGCGTGTTTAAAAATTTTTGGGAAATATGTATTGTCAATAACTATTATTCTTATAACATTATTATATTATTAATATTAACTCGACTAAAGTTAAATAAATAATAATATTAGCAACATATTTCCCTTACGCTTCTACAATATTTATTTCACTTTATTTTATACAACTACAATCCTATTAAATATTACAAATAGTTGTCAAATTAAAAATAAATCTATACAGGTAAAAACTTTCGCGAAACTTTACGAACAAACTCTAATCTAGTTATGAAACCTGCTTCTAACATTAGCATTTCATCAATAAGAGATTGCTCTTTTTCTATGTTTTCTTTTCTCTTTTTTTCCTTGCTTCTCATTTTTATGTAGGCAATCAATTGTACTTCTAACCAAGCTTCGACAAAATTATAAATGTTTGGGTTAGCACTTTTAAACATAGAATTTAATTTTGAATGGTAAGCCTCACAACCATTTGTTGTACGCGTTATTGTTGGAGAAAATCGAGCCCAGATTTCAGGTGAAAAGTTGAATCACTCTTAATATAAGTTTTTGAAACATAATCAGAAAACTTTTGAACTCTACTGTCTAATGGTTGGATAGCTTTAAGGTCTTCATTAAAACATTTAACTACATCAGACGGATTTAAGAAACGATCAAATTTTTCCCTTTCTCACCTACCATGAATTCCATCTTTGGAAAATCAGCAAGCACACACAACACGTACAAGACACAATAAGACACTGCCAGTTATTGTGATTTTCTATACGTACGTACCCATTTCGTACCTATTGAGAAAACCCCCCCTGTCCCTCCTGCCCTGAGTTCGTCGCGCGGGTGGGGGAAGAGAGCTCGGCCCGCAACTTCTTCGATCTAAAGTGACCGCGGTCTGGAAATTGAGGGTTTTCTGTCCGTGGACCGCAACTCTATCTCTATCTCTCGCACTACGAAATTCTTCTGGATATCTTTGCAGCGATACTAATCATCGCGAGTATAAGGTCACTTATGTATTTTATATGAATGACCTAAAGGTCTATGCTTCTGGTAAAAGCAAACTTTAAACTGCTACAAATACACTAGTTTACAAAATCAAACAAAATTTCTGTACATTTAATGCCACTATTTTTTTCATATGTATTTTGGCTCGCTAAACTCGAAAATCACATAAAAAATTTTTTTTATGGATAGGTTTTCGAGATATGATTTTTTGAAATTTTTTTCTATTTTTTTCGGCTGTGGCTTCTCATGTTAGGCCATATATCAAGTTATAAACGACAGATTGGCTCGCACGAGGTCTCAAATTAAAGGTAATAAAATTTTCAACAACTACTCTTCATATTGTTTTCCAATCTGTTCAGTAGTTTAGGTGTTATGCCCCAAAATATATGAGAAAATTCCATTTTTACGTCCAAATAAAAATTGAAAATTCACTCTATTGCCATGCAAAAATAGAAAAATTCAAATTATGTCCAGTTTCTTATTTTTGATATATACATCGAAATTTTATGAAAAAAACAAGGCATTGATGAAGAAAATATATGCATAAATAGCGGAGATATAAGCACTTGATTGAAGGTACCAAAATACTAATTTTACTCTGTTTTTCTATTTTTTTTCATTTTTTGTATAGAAAACATTTATTTAATTTATTTTATTCGTTTTTAATTATGAATTTTAATATTTCATGACTAGATTAGAAATAATGCTGGTCCCTGATTTGTCTTCTGTTCCTCGCAGGTTCCGTTTCTCTGATAAGGAACCAAATATAATCTCCCAACATTCTTTTATCCCAATATCCTTGGTAGCCCTGCTACCCTGCTACCGGGGAAAAATCCAAGTGGGAATACAAAAAATTAATTTTGAGCGACATATTTACACCAGTTTAAATTAAAATTAAATGTACACATTTTTTCATTTAGTAAAGTAGTGTAATGAAGAAGTACATGTATTAAATAATAGTACATTATGCAACAAGGGGTAAAATATACTTTTGCCTCGTGTTGCATATAGTATTTTATTGCACTCTCGACTGAAAGTCCACTTTTTGGTCCTGAAAAGCGGGGTCGAAATAACTTCGCATTCTAAGGAGATTTTTTGAAAATGAAACAAATTACTTTTGCCCCGCTAAATTTTACTTTTGCCCCGCAAAAATAGTTTCTGGGAAAAATATGCTACTTTCGCCCTGCTTATCAGGGGCAAAAGGTGGGTTTTTCTGTCGGGTGTGCAATAAAATAAGAATATATATTCCATACCCATTTTTGCATAATTCTTGAGCAAATCTTTAACAATTTGCTTGCAATTCGGGCTTTTATTGTTTTCAAGAAAATTGGAAACAGTCAATTGGAATAATTTGCAGGCTGCAACCTCATTAGGTGTCAATAATAAGGGGAAATTTTAATCTTTGAGCACCTTTCTTATCTGTGGACCGTCAAAGATTCTTTCTTTGATTTTTGCTATAGAAAGTCGTGGGAAAATCGATCTTAAATGCTCCAGCGCAGGGCTTTCTTTGTCTAACGCTTTGACGAAGGTTTTGAAGAGTCCAAGTTTTATGTGTAATGGTGGAAGGATGATATTTTGTTTCTTCACCCACACTAGTATCGATACTTTTTTAGAATCGGAATCGAGAATTGAAAGTATTTAGTAATTTATACTCGATGCTCAAATAATAGTATCGGTATCGCCTAACCCTTTGTACACTCGGTGCAGCGCGTGCACTGACGAGAGGCGAATTGCTTATATCTCCGGTATTTATGCAATAAGAAACTGGATATAATTTAAATTTTTCTATTTTTGCATGGCGATAGAGTGAATTTTTGATTTTTATTTTGGCGCAAAAAATGGAATTTTCTCATATATTTTGGGACATAACACCTAAACTACTGAACATATTGGAAAACAGTATAGAGAGCGATTGTTGGAAATGTTATTACCTTTAATTTAAGACCTTTTGCGACCGAATTTGACGTTTATAACTTGACATATGGCCTAAAATGTAAAGCCAACGCCGAAAAAAATGGAAAAAAGTTTCAAAAAATCATATCTCGAAGACCTATCCATAAAAAAATTTTTTAATGTGATTTTCGAGTTTAGCGAGCGAAAATATATAGGAGACAAATTGTTGCATTGAATGTTCATTTTGGCTGTAAACTAGTGATGTCATCAAGAACTACACAGGAGAGATTGGGATGGACTTTGGATTGGATAATGTGCCAAAATTCATCTGAAGAAAGTAAAGATTGTTGGCGTTCCCAAGGACCCTGAGCTTGTGGATATAAGTATTATTAGACATATTGGCATTGGAGAAACCTATACATACCTGAGCGTGCCTCAAAGCCGGATTGAGGACGTAACGTCAGTGAAGGAAGCTCTCCAAAGCAGATACAAGGGTGGTCCAAAAAAAGACATTTTCGAATTTTCGGGATTAGACTGAAAAATATTGCAGGCTACATGAAAATAGAAAACCCATATTTTTTTTTTGCAAAAAAATAATTAGTAGGACTACGCATTTGTTGCACATTTGTTGCAAAGCTTTTTTTAAATTCACTACTCAACATAAAGAATTCACGGCGCCGCCTATGGTTCAGCTTGGCAGTGTGGCAGCAATGTAACAGCTACACATTGTGAACTTGGGCTGTTACTTTGTTAAAGCTTGAGGCTCGCCTGAGTCCTCAACAAGAATCGTGTGCCATTATGGCAAAAATGTGTGACAAAAATGATGATACGGAAGAGCATTTGATAGGAGAAACAAAAGAACATTTTTCTGGACGAAAATTACCGTCCAAGATTGAAGTTTTGCACGTTTTTTTCATAACCGCAAAGCTTTTAAACAATGTAAAGCTGAAAGTGCAAAAAGTACGATTGCAAAATTTTTTGTCATTTTGGAATGAAGCAAGTATTCCAATTAGGAGTAAATATGACGCAATAAAACATTTATTACGTTTATTGGATAAGTGGGTGATGGTATGTGAAGGTAAACATCGATCAAAATTAAGTGTTAGCCAACAATTTAGAGAAATATATTTTAAAGATGAACTCGAAAATCTATTTGCTCTGTCACATAAAGAAGCCTTTGATACGATGGCATATGATGAAGATAAGAATTTTTTACGTGCTCAGCAAGAGAAAGGAAGTTGTGGTTATTTGGCATTTCCAATTGATACATCAGCGCTGAAAATTGATGGGCAAGATAATAAAGGTAAGATTTTTACTAAATATCAAATATATTTCGATGCTGTTACAATCAAATTTTCCGATTAGACCAAAAATTTAAAAAGTTGAGAGAATTATCAAAATTTAAAACAATATTTTTAAAAATATTTTTAGAAATTTGAGTCTAAAGTTATAAGAAAAAATAGTTCGCAGGAAGCGGATTTAAACTAATTTAATTATTATATTTATTATTTGTTTATTTTCACCCGCCTAAATAAGTTTAAGAAATTTAACTTGATAAATTCCATAATTTTTGTTTTAGATAATTCATTTGAAAATGCAAGCATGATTGATGTTGATGATCCAAATAACTATGATTCGCCAGAAGAAGATAAAGAATCTATGAATGTCAGCGATGAGTCAAACATTCCAAGCAACGAAAAATCGGTAGAAGACGGATTGTTGACCAGATATATGCATAAACTTAGATAGAACAAAGTAAGTGATAGAAAGGCTGCCCGTATTTTGGCTGCAACTTTAAAAAATTTAGGTATCGATTTAGATAGAACAATTATTAGTAGGCAGACTATAAGGAGAAACAGAATAAACTTTAGGAAAAATATGCCGAGGAAATAAAAAACAAATTTGGAGTAGGGAAAACAAAAATAATCGTTCAGTGAGATGGGAAGCACCTCCCAGTTCTTGGAAATAAAAATAAAAAAGTTGATCGACTTCCGGTCCTTGTTTCAAGTACAGAGGTCAACGAATTATTAGGGGTTCCGAAACTGGAAAATGGAACTGGGGAAGCACAAGCAGTTGCCATCATTGCTTTACTTCAAAATGCAATTCTGGAAGGCAAGATTGGTCACGAGCTGCCTATAAAAGCAGTTTACGAAAAGTGCATGGGACCTACGTCTGGACGACATGTACTTTTATTTAAACGATTTCAAGAAAAATGGTCAGACCTCAATCAAGAAAATTAAAATTTGGAACTGATGACCAAGAAGTAGCTGACGCACTTGAGAATGAGAAAGCTGATATTCTTGAGTATACGTGAGGGGCTGATAGCAAAAGCGGAGTAAGAAAAGAGTCGGAGCAAAAGCGGGTCGATTATTTCTCAGCGCAAGAACGAATTAGCTGACGCGCTACGGGCAAAAACGAGTTAAAGATTTAACTCGTTTTTGCCCGCAACGCATGGACTAATCCATTTTTGCCCGCACTCATATTTCGATTCGGTTCAACTCCAACGGAACTCTTGATTCCTTTTTGGCTACGCTGATATTTTCGTTTCGTTCGCGCCTGAACGATCCAGAATAAATAAACTTGATGGGTTTATCTCCATAATAGCTCAAGCGCAATATCAACGATTTTTCAATTCGAATTTTTAATCCTGAAGAAACAAATATATACTCCTAAAGTACATAAATGCTGAATTGATGCCTGAAAAGTTAGATTGTAAAATTATATTATATTTAAAAAAAAATAGTGATAATTATCAAAGAGAAGAAATAATTGGGTTTCCATTGCGTAGAATTGGAAAACTAAAATACGAATAATTGTACGAAAATGGTTTCAAGGGGATTGGCTGCGATTCATGACATGATTCGCTCTAAATCTCAACAATTTATAAATAAAAAGGGTTTTTATATTGAACTCATGAAAGTTATTGATTTTTTTTTATTTCTTAAGCTACGAAACCGACCAAAAATTACTCGGCAATTACACCTAGTTATCATATATTTAGTCAGTTAATAACAATTGATGCTTATTTAAATAAGCCTAATCAACAAATGCACTGTTTGGGCTATTTTGCGACGCACTAGCTTGGTTCTCTCAATGTAATCAAATGTCATTAACTAATTTAGAAACCTTTAGGGATAGTTCAATGACAATCGGATAGTGATTATTTTTAAGAACAATTTTTTGAACAAATTTGAATTATCTCATGTTGTTATGAACTAAAAAATTCCACTTTTTACCAGTAATTAAAATCTAATTAAATTATCAACCATTTATTGCCATTAATCAATAACAATTGATGGTTGTTTAAACAAAATCAATTAAAAAATGCATTTTCTGACTATTTTCAACATTCCAACGTTTTTCTTTTAACTCGTAATCAATTCTTAACAACTAATTTTTGAAATTTTTTGAAACACTTGGATAACTATCAATTATTGTTATTGTTATGAACAATTTTATAAGGGCATTTTTTTCGTCTTAGGCATTTTTCAACCAACAATGCCGTTTTTCTTGTGGAATTTGCGAAAAATTCTTTAGTTGAATCTCATTATTAATATAGCTGCGCAATATTTGACAAGAAGACCAGTGCTTATT
>CAKNWW010266065.1:0-10524 GCA_932074435.1 Andricus kollari
AAATTTTTTTAATGAATTGAGAACAATGTGTATCTACTACATATTCTGTTAGCTTCGTTTTTTTATAAACGTCTTATTATTATATGTTATAAATAACTAGATTATTATTCTACAACGTTTGACTTAATTGAGATATTTAAATTTTCATTTCACATACTGGTGTGGTCTATCGTCCATTTTTAAAATCCGTTGGGAAATTTTCAAAAGATTCAAAATTGCTTAATTCACGTCGATTTTTTTGAAAATGTAAAGCAAATATTTTCACAAAAACCCCACATTTTTATCATCTGTCATTTTTGTTGTTGAATTTTTATAGTTATAATGTAGAGAAACTGTGAATTTATGCTGACTAAATTATTTTTGTAGCTACGACAATTTTTTGTTCAAAAAATTGAATTTTCTCATTTTTCTCATAAACAAAAACAAATTCGACAAAGTGCTAATAAAAAAGTTTTCTTCCTTAAAAAGTTCTACAAACAATACCTCTTACTCTAATGTTTTGTATGGCTGGTAAAAAAAAATTCAAAAATTCAAAGTGGGTTCGTTTTCTATTTAATTCGACTTAATCTTCCCGACTGAATTTTGAAAACATTAAAAGTTGATTTTATGAAAAACTCGATTTTTTTATTTAGTCCAATTTATTATAATTTGCATTTATATAAAGAAGAGATTCTGTATTTCTTTTGCAGGCCAAATTATTTTTGTAGCCACGTGAATTTTCGTTCGAAAAATGGAAGAAAGCTCTATTTTAGCAGTGTTTTCAATCTGTCATTGTTTGTTAGAAAAACTAGAAAATTCAATTTTTTGAACAACAGATTCTCGCGCCCACAAAAATGGTTCAGCTCGCACGAAACTTACAGGATGTTTTTCATATAAAAGTAAAAATAAAAAACAATGGCTAAAATAAAAAGGTGTAGATTTTGTGAAAATATTTTCTTCATATTTTCAAAAAAATGGACGTGATTTAAAGCATTTTAAACCGTTTGAAAATTGTCTAACTAAATATGTTTATTTCATTAAATAATCTATGAGATATATCGTGCAGTTAGTGACACTTATAAAAATAACCCGAAGTATGTAACCATATTTTATTATTACCAAAATTTTTATTTTATCGAAGTCCTAAATCGTGACTACGAAATTTGAATTAAATTAAAATTAAATGTCAATGTTTACATCTATAAAACCCATCTTTGTTTGGACGATTGTCAATCTCTTCTCGTGTTTTCTTTTTCATTTCCTCTAATAATAAATACCTATACAAATTACTTTCATGAATCAATATTCGAATAATTTTTTAATTAATCAAATTATTTATATGTGGTAACTATGGTGATACACCGTAATCATGGGATTCACAAAGGAATCATTTATGAACTGCCGCATTCATGTTTTTTTGATTTCCTCATTTCTCAGTCAATAGCCCCTCGCTTCTTTCAAAATTTTGTTGTTTCTAATTATTTTTTTTTAAAATAGTTTTACCGTAAATATGCATAAATATTATAAAAACAATAATAAATATTTTTAAAAATATATATATTAATAATAGAAAAATTATTATTTTTGAGGCATTGTCTATGGTTACCGAATGTTCCGTAATGTTAGCCCTGAACGAGCTGGAAAAGGGGTTAGAGTTACGGAAAATTCCGTAACCATAGACAGTACGTATTTTTGACACAATATTTTTTTAAATAATAACTTGATGTTTGCAGCCCATAAAAATTATTTTTAAGCAATAAACATGATTATTTTACTATTTTTAACCGCTTTTATATTTTTCGGTATTTTTAATTTATTTTTCATGCATATCATTTCCTGACCACTTCAAGCAGGTGCCGACTGCCACGACAAGTGCACGACTGCCACCCATTTTTTCTGTCATTTTTTTCTTCGATTTCCAGGAATCCTGGAAAGGGTTAACAGTCGGTACGGTCACGGCTCGTTGCGGCTCATTGTTCACACCGAAGGGTCTGATTTTTTTCTACTTGTATTCACAATACATTTCATTTTTTCATTTCAAACTGTAATTTACCGTGAAGGATTAGGGACCATTCCAACGACAAGATTTATGAGGGCCTGTTTGACCTAGTCTCGCGACCGCCACTGTCAGTATTTGCAGTCGCCGACTGCCTTTTGGTGAACCCTGACCTAGACCATTACTCTATGGCGGCTTGCTCGATCGATCCACAATTCGACCGATAGTCATTCCGCGCGTGTTTCTTTCAACTATTTTTTCTCGTAAACTGCTTTCTATCCAAGTAAACGGTTTCAGCTTTTTTAATCTCAAATTAAGCCCTCTTCGCTCACAAAAGATAATGCAAATCCGTGTCACCTGTTACTTTCTTTTTACGCCAAGTGCTCTCGATAACTCTTCTTTAGTATAGGTTGACGCAATTTTCATACTTCGCCTTCGTTTAGTACTCTTCGATCCGACTCCAGGCTCTAGGCATGAATGACCTCTTTCTGTACCACGGGGACTGGGTTCATTATCATTCGTTCGATCATTTAGTGAACCTTCGACAGTTCGATCATTTAGGTCAACTTCAAAATTCTTTTTCAAGAAGTGTGCATATTTACTTAAAAATTTATCTTTGGCCCGAGCAACCTTTTGCCAGTTTCTATTGAATTGAGGTATAAAACTTTTGACTAATTTAGTTCTTATAATCTTAATTTCATTTACAGTAAATGATCTTTCAGATTGTAATTTTTCAATAATATAATCAGCCAAAGAAGTTTTTTCATGAGAGTCTCTGTTCCAAATCACATCACAAAAAATTTAATTTTCAACACTGAACATTTCAATTGGGTTGAATGAAGAAATGAAAGTTAAATACACTAAGTGACTGCTTTACAAGAGTGATGCAAGAGTATTCTTAGAGCATAATAAACGAGATTCCCAAAAAATATACAATGACTGCGATTTCTAATATGTGCAAATGTAAGACATGGCCATTAAGTTTTGAAAAAGTGATATTTCATTTCTGAAACAATTGTTTCAAAAATCTAAGCGTTTCTGAATATTTCTAAGTAAATCTTTTGATGATTTAAAAAATGACTAATGAAGGCTGTAAATACTTTCACTCTTCGATTTAATTCCGCTTTTCATTTATTTGCCTGTAGAAGTATTACGTTTTTGAGTATAATATAATTGATTCAAAAACTGGTAAACCTTTAACACATACGTACTATGTTGAATTCAATGTAGGTTATAATATGGTTAATTCAGCTGTAACTCCTGTATTTTACGCCCAATTTTCTTTCGACGCTTTTATGCATTGACGTAATTTTTAAACACGCTCATTATGTAAAATTATTTTAGCTCAAGATAGTTGTTTCAACTCCTGTTGATGTTTTTATCCAACTTTAGAATATTACTCCAAAAAATTAAAAATGAAGAAATAAATAATTTGTTTTATACGCAACCACGTGAAAAACAAATGAATTCAACATCGTTTCAATTTTTCGAAAACTTAATAGAAAAAGCTCTCGCCTAAAATATTATCCTGTTCATGTAAATTGAATGATATGTCATGCTATCACAAAACACAAATTATTCGGTTGATTTAAATAAAAACCCTCTTATACTGAAATCTTTTTCTGTAGAGACCAGGATTATAAAATTTAAACGTAACTAATACCTACCTTTTCAATGTTCATAAACGCTTACAATATTTTACCTCAAAAGTAACATTATTACAATACTATAATATGAGTATAATATATTTTATGTCTACTCTCTAAATCTGAATCAGCGATAAGTATACCGCTAATTCAAATCAGCGTATATACGCAGGTTTATCAGCGAAATGTAGCTGCTGATCAGTGAAATTTCATTGATTAACAGCTAAATGTCGCTGTTTTGCCAGCGTATATACGCTGATTTGAATTATCGGTTTACTTATCGCTGATTTAGATTTAGAGAGTAAGTAAAACTTTCAGAATAATTTGTAAAACGCTTGTCATAAAAATATTATTCATTTACAAGATCAAAATAAACAATATAGACGATGCATTTGTATAGAAACTTTGTTCATTAACAGCAATCGTTCAAAAAATATTAGAAATATTTTGTTGCTTTGTTGTTTTGTTTTTTGTTCTTCAGTACAAATAAACAACATTCATAAAAACTCCTGTGATTTTCTCGAAATAAAAATAAGTAATAAAAAATAATTCTCTATTTACATTAAATAATCTTTTTCACTTTCGTTCAATAACTTTCACAAACGGGAACTTTCTATAAAAGATATAATCATTTTTTATTCTACTGTATATTAAATCGTTTATTTTGCAAATTGTTTTTTCTTCCCCCTGAAAAACGTAATCAGTAGCGTGATAAACTCAGAGTTCTAGATTTTACTCAAATTTACTCAAAAAAAAATATGGGTATGAAATTTTGCATCAATACACACTTTTTAGCTTTTAAGGTTATGTTAATCGAACTATGGGGATATAGGCTAGAAGTATTACACGAATCAGACTACTCAGGTACATAATTGATGATTAAATGAATCGATTTTTCAGTTATTGACTTCGTTGTACGACAAGTTTTGATGGAGAATTTTTTCGTGTGAAATTTGGAGGTTAGAAAAGCAATTTTGCAACATTCTGGAAGTGAAGCGCTAAAGTCGAACCCTTTCCGAGTATTTTGCACTTTAATTTGTCTCATTTGGTTGCGAAATGCGTTGTAGACGGATTTTTGAACCCGACAACCCATTTTCGTCCCACTGTGAAATGTCTGCAGCGTTCGATGGGGGCGGGAAGACACCCGTGTGACTAGACACATGCATGATGTTGGTCAAACCCATACCAATTTCCAACGTCTCATGGGGGGCATGAAGGCAGCCTTGTGAATGATCACAGATATAATTTTAGTCAAACACTTACCAATTTCGACGTTTTGTGGGCGCGGGAAGGCACCCCTGTGACTTGTCACAGAAATAATGTTGGTCAAACTCATAACCCTTTCCAACGTTTCATGGGGGGCGGAATGGAACCCTGTGACTGATCACAGATATAATGTTGGTCAAACACCTACCTGCACACCCGATATTGTTTTTGCATCGTATCTCTCACTCGTGGAAAAAATGTATGTGGCAAGAAATTTGTATCTCAATGAGACGTACAACTTTTGTTTGGAAAATTATGGGAAATTGTGCATATTGGCTGAAATGAACGCAAAAAGTCATGATTTTTATGGTTTCCCCATGAAAATCGCCGTGTCACCAATTTTCACTATCATATTCGTTATCAGTGCGTCAAAATATATAAGCATACGAACTTTGAAGGAAATCGGAGAATTCAGTTATTCAGAACTCTATCCAAACAATGTTAAAAGATTGTTTTAAGGCGGAATATTGACTATTTTGCGGTTAGACAGTTGCGCTGTAGTGGCGAACTATGAACTAAAGTTTATATACAGAAGCATTGAGCCGTATGAAAAACTATTTGATTCCCGTGTGGAAATTACTCATGGCGCTGTACTGTTCCAGGCTACATTGCCAAGATTCTATACTGGCACTATCTCGAATAACTGTTTTGAGGCTGTGTGCAAATGTAACGCTCGGTTCAAGTAGCCGCTAGACAGATTTTTTAGAATGATAAAAAAATAATCAATAATTAACATATCAATTTACGTTTTATGAATAATCACTCCCAGAATTAATTTGTATAATTAATCAAAAATATATAAAATTTCTTTAGGTAAAAAATTACTAACTTTATTAATGCCCGAAATTAACGTTAAGGGTGTTGGTTCAATCCGACTTGGAATTTTTTTTTATAGTCACTGACTATATATATAATTTTTCTCAAGTATTTGAGAATGAAAGAAAGAAAACTTGTCAAATATTTTCGGTTTTGCGAGATCCTCGGATCAATAAAATGTATAGAAATTAAGCCTTATGCTGAGGCAATTATTATTTTTAATGAAATTATCAATGTTTTGAAAGGGAGCAATCTGCAGATAGCAGAAGACAGCATTTGAACGGCGAGAACCGTTTTCAAATTTATTTTTTTACTCACAATTCTGCCTGAAATGGAGAGAGGTGGGTACGACTTTGAGACGTCCTGTGTATGTGAAGACCATAAGACTGTAGTTGTAAGCCACAAAGCAAACACGCATTCAACCACCTGTCAAAATCGTACTCCTATGCTCTGAAGTACGAAATCAGTGATGCCAACGTGGGCGCCTTTTGCTACTGCGCTTATGTTCGGGCCGCGCACTGGTTGGCCGTAGCTAGCGCGCAATTCAAAATTGGATCTTTTGAGAATACATAAAAAATATTGAAACATTATAAAAAATTATTTTCAATTACTTTTTCAACAAACTTCTTCTGAAATTAAATGTGTTGTGAAATATAAGTTATTCTTTGGAAGTCAAAGAAAATAAACTGTTCATATATGTGTTATACATTTGTCTCTTGTCTAAAATCAGAAGATGAATATTTTATATACATTCTTGTGCATTTTTCAATTACAAGAATTGTTTTTAATTCCAATTTTGAATTGCATCACTGGTCCGAGACACACATTGCCACTCGCGAAATCGGGTCGCCCTTCCTTATCGACCGCGAATCCAGACTTCGAGTCTCAGCGGCAGTTTCGAATTGCGAAATAAAATTGCAGACAGCATCTGCAAATGCACTAATTTTATGGATAATAGAATTTATGATTGTATGTGAATTTGTAAATTTATTCAGTTTGTAATTTTAATTTAGTTAGTTAGTTAGTTAGTTTTAGGACGGGCGAGGAGCCTATGGAGAGCTCCTCTGGCGCTC
Source organism: Andricus kollari (assembly GCA_932074435.1). Taxonomy (NCBI): domain Eukaryota; kingdom Metazoa; phylum Arthropoda; class Insecta; order Hymenoptera; family Cynipidae; genus Andricus; species Andricus kollari. The sequence continues at coordinate 6,777 of CAKNWW010266065.1, forward strand.
AAGCTATAAAGCCTATTGTGCCACACCCTTACTTATTCGCTCTCAGCAGTCGACTTGAGACCTCTTAACGAAGCCTAGTATGTCGACTACTGATCGCGTTGTAATTTCCTCTGGTCCCGAGGTTCTGTTGCCTGAGCCCAGCTAATGCCGGGCACTGGCATAGTACATGCAGGGATGTTTCATCATCCCGGCCGCATCTCCTGCACTCTGTCGTGGGGTTATACCCCATTTTGTGCATATGATAGTTTAAGCTGTTGTGCCCAGTTAGGATCTGTACCACTGTCCTTATGTCTTTCTTGGGTAAATCCAGGATTTCCCTGGCTCTGTCTATCCTATGGGTATAACCCAGGATGGATTTCGCCTGACGGCAACCCTGGATCTGCTCCCAGTATTCCCGGTGTTTTGTTCGGATCCAGCTTTTAATGGCCAAACCGATACAGCAAGACGCTATTCCCAGTACCGGTTCTGGTTCTATATATTCACTTGCTGCGCCGCGTTTTTCCAACTGGTCCGCCCTTTCACTGCCCTGTGTGACACAACCCTGTGTAACAGGGACCCATTTGAGAACCACATTGTTTCTTTCTGCATGTTGGGCTTCGCTGCAAATCTATTTATGAATTTTAATTTTATCAATTCGCCAAACTACGATATTCGATATTACCCTGTGTGACCGTCCGCGAAGAAAGTGACCTAACGCAAGGAAGGGACCTAACGCGGAAAAAATAGATTTTTAATGTTTTACACTAATCGATAGTTTTTCCATTGCTCTTTCATAATAATTTGATTGACAACCTGGACTGAGAAATTCCTTGGAATTCTCAATGTGAAAAATTTTGCAATATCGCAATTTATACTTGGGCAACTTGATAAACTTGGAATTTATAAATAAATTTGAAGAGGGCCTCATTTGGAAATTTCAGAATTCGAAATTGATGGTTTTTGAATTTATTGCTGGACGACTTGATAAATTTATAATTTCAAAATTATAAATTTAATATTTTCAAATTATAATTTCCAACTGAATAAATTTACAAATTTACATACAATCATAAATTGGATTATACATAAAATCAGTGAATTTGCAGATGATGTCTGCATCTTTATTTTTCTATTCAAAACTGCCGCTGAGACTCGAAGCATGGATTCGGGGTCGATGAGGAAGGGCGTCCCGATTTCGCGAGTGGCAATGTGTGTTTCGGAACAGTGATGCAATTTAAAATTGGAATTAAAAACAATCCTTGTAATTAAAAAATGCACAAGAATGCATATAAAATATTCATCTTCTGATTTTAGACAAGAAACAAATTTATAACACATATATTAACAGTTTATTTTCTTTGACTTCCAAAGAATAACTTATATTTCACAAAACATTTAATTTAAGAAGAAATTTGTTGAAAAAGTAATTCAAAATAATTTTTTATAATGTTTTTAATATTTTTTATGTATTCTCAAAAGATCAAGCTTTGAATTGCGCGCCAACTACGGCCAACCAGTGCGCGGCCCGAACGCAAGCGCAGTAGCAAAAGGCGCCCACGTTGGCATCACTGATTTTGTACTTCAGAGCATCGGAGTACGATTTTGACAGGTGGTTGAATGCGTGTTTGCTTTGCTGCTTACAAATATAGTCTTATGGTCTTCACACACACAGGACGTCTCAAATTTGTACCCACCTCTCTCCAGATCGTGCCGTATTTCGCGAAATCTATATTCACCGTTCAAATGCTGTCTTCTGCTATCTGCAGATTGCTCCCTTTCAAAAAATTGATAATTTCATTAAAAATAATAATTGCCTCAGCAAAAGGCTTACTTTCTATACATTTTATTGATCCGAGGATCTCGCAAAACCTAAAATATTTTACGAGTTTTCTTTCTTTCCTTCTCGAATACTTGAGAAAAATTATATATTGAGTCAGTGACGTACCGATAAAAAAATCCAAGTCGGATTGAACCAACACCCTTAAGGCTTGGTATGTTCATATAATTATGCCCCATAACTCTAACTCACTGAGCTATTTAATTTGATGAAACATTCTTTTTATTTTTCGTATGTGAGTCTTAATATATTCCAAAGTATCATAAAGAAACTTCGAGACATATTTCCAGCCGTAATTTCTTTAAAATCTACTATTTTTACATCTTTAAATCATTAATATAAAAAAATAATTTATTTTCAGCAGAAAAACACGGAAGTCAAATTGAAAATCATACATATTATATTTGATCGCCATTAGATATTTGATGTTACTATGTAGTTCAATTAACGAAATCAACATCTGTCACATAATATCGTTCGTAATAATCAGAGAGCGGACGAACACAGTCTGAAGTGGCGCACGTTATACCATATACCATTACTTATACCATAATAAAGCCGACTTTATTGTGCTTAAAACAAGTCCCCATTTGTTTATGTACAAAAATTGGTTTGGAAAATATCGTGCGCGAAAAGATGAAAACCGTGGTTTTTTCGCGTCACTCTGACCTTGCTTGACTTTCGATGACGACATCTTTGATCTGAACAGTGTGAAAAATTTGAAAAAGAATGATATAGATGCACATACGTGAAAACAAAACTGCAATATATTTATAACAATTAACGTAAAATGTATTTGAACATGACTGCTATCTCTCTTAATGTATGTAGTAGAGAGTTGTATTTTGGCTTGAACGGCTTAGAAAATTTCAACAAATGCAATAGAATAATAATTAGGAATGACAACCTTGAAGCATATTAATTAATAACAAATAAACCTGGAAGACCGATGAATGCTAGTGTGAGTGTGAGAACACAGCGGGATGCCACAGCTGAAAGGTCTACTCATTGAAAAAGAGTAGCTATTGCCTAAAAAAAAGGAATAGACCCCCCGTGGTGACCTTTAGCTACGGTATCCCATAGTGATACAGTTTATAGTATCCTAAATATTTTTTGTTCAAATAACGAACTCTGTCTTATATTTACCGATGAGAATTTATCTTCTTTGTTTGAAATTCGCTTAAAAGTTGAACAGTTTTTGTTAAAAATTGTTGAAAATCCATCTTTTTGGTAGAAAATTACTGTTCTTGATTGAAAATCACCCTTTCATTTAAAAATACATAATTTTATTTGAAAACTCATCTTTTTGGTTTCAAACCTACTTATTTTGTTGAAAAATCGTCTTTTGTGAATGAATTTTACTGTTTTTTTATATTAAATTAAAATCTGTTTTGGTTATTATGTTAGGTCTATAACTTAATTCGTGCGGTTTTTTCAAACTTATAATGTTATATAATAATAATTATTATACCATAGTATTATTCGAAGTATTGTCCATCTGAAGCTATGACTTTTGCTTATCTTTCTGGCAATTTGTGGATTCCATCCCAAAAGAACTGCGCCGGCTTGGCGGCCAACAATGAATCAAGCCAATTTTTGATACCCTGTTCTGATGTGAACCGTATTCCAGTGACGGCGTTCTGCATCGACCGGAACAAATGGTAGTCCCAAGGGGCAAGGTCTGGGCTATAAGGCGGGTGGGGTAAAATTTCCCATCCACTGTTTTGCAAATAGTTCTTAACCGGAATAGCAATATGGGGCCAAGCGTTGTCATGATGAAAAATTATTGCCTCGTGTCTGGTCGCATATTCTGGGCGTTTTTCGGCTATTGCTCTCTTCAAACGGATTAATTGTGTTCGGTAGCGTTTTCCATTGATGGTTTCACCCGGTTTTAGCAGCTCATAATAAAGCACACCCTTCTGATCCCACTAA
>CAKNWW010266066.1:0-10415 GCA_932074435.1 Andricus kollari
CTGTGCCAAAATCGTCCATTCAATGTGAAGTGGCATGCCCATTAATAAAAGATTCCCTAAACCAAATATCAACTGCATTCTTACCCGAAGAAAAAATCGAAGTATAATAGCAAAATTCGCTAGAAGTTCGTGCTATATTTGCTTGAACTCAGGCAATTTTAGCATTGCAAGTGTGCACTACCAAAGCATAAACTGCATGGTAATACAGCTCGAGCATATGCTTTGAAAGTAGTATCACCGTGCAAGAAAAGCTTTCACCTGACCCTTGCAAGAAACCCTTGCGATTTCGGTATGAGTTTCTTACAACGGGAATAGAGGTCTTAAGCCACGCCTACCAGCGCTTGCTGTCTCGCAGGTATGATGGGAGAATGCGAAGCGCAAGAAACCCATACCGAAATCGCAAGAGTTCCTTGCAATCACAGCACGATTAAGGGATTGGCTTTTCTCGCTCGGCAAGACTGCTCCTAGAGTATGGAATGTTTAACTTTTCTAGTATAAAACATAGTCATGCTAGGGCATTCTAGCTAGGATAGCAAGAAAAAAACCTGCCGCAAACGCATAAGTGGTACCCTTGTTATTTTACTTAGATTTTTTTCCCGTGAATTATCATAATATTGTAGGGGGTTATTAGAAAAGTAATCCCACTAAATTTGGAACCCTAAAAACCAAAAGTTTTGGAACCATGAAAAATAATTTTTTTTTCAAACCAATCCATTTTTCTCAGAAACTATTGAAGATATTTGGACGTATTTTTTTAAACCGAAAAGTCTTTTCGGACATTCAAAGGCAGTTTTATGACAATTGCCCTGAATTTAATAGATCATATACAGCTGGGGGCAGATCACCCATCCTTATCCGGCTACGGCCTTTATCTGAAATGAGGAAAAATATGTGAATATATCAGAGAGTGTGTTTGAAACAATTAGTTAGATATAGAATACTAGTTTAAATTTGAGAAAATAAATTGATTTCCTTTAAGTATTTTATTGTTTTTTCGACTTGCGTGGATTATCCTAATGCTTCATAAGAAGAGTCTGGTACTCTCAATTTTTCTCGGATATCACTGTATTTTCTGCACTCGATAATGGGATGCATCACGTTGATCGTAACATTCTGCTGATCACATAGAGGTGAATAGGATTTTCAAAGATGTGTTTATGGATGAATTTTATATGAAAGATTCGTAGTCCAGTAAGAACTACTTGATTTTTTCTGGTATAGGTCTTCCATGTTGAATGATTAGCGTTGATTTTGATTATAGGGAAGTTTACGTCGATAACCAATGGTTATCAACTATCGGTTGAAAGTAATTTTTGGCATCAATCAAGGGAACAATATATAAACATATTATATGATTAATTGCGTCATAGACGTATGTTTTCACAGAAAATAGTATATTACGCATCTAGGGAGGGAAATACTCGTTTTCGGTCTACGTGGTGCGTATGATACTTTCTAAACACACATATTAGAAATACGGGGATGTTCAAGTCTATGTGAAGCGAGTCAAGACAGGATAATTTAGTGCTCTTAAGTTACATATTACGAAATTGGCTGCTATACAATTAAAAAAAAAATGAGTGGTACCGCTGACTTAATGTTAATCTGAAATGTCTACACTGCAAAATACATACAAATTTACTGAAATCGCATTTATCAATACAACCTAATTTGTGGCATTCCACAACGAAAAATCCCACTTTGTCGGTATGGAGTTACGTATAGAAGAGCACAACCGCATAAATTCTCGTCATTTTAAGTAAAGGACGAACCCTTTAGCTCATAGGCTGAGAAACGAGTCGCCCGGGCACTTTTGAAGTTGGAACATCGAAGACCCGCTTTTTGAGGAAAACGCATATAAAGTTGCTAAATGTCATAAGCTCACGTGTTAAACTTTTTGTTCAAATATAAAATTGACCTCATTCCAGTCACTTTCGGAACAGAAGTATAATGTCATGAGATAGAGAATTGATTTAAGTGTGACTGCCCATCCAAACCACAAAATCTATACTTTTGACCTTTTTAAATAAAAAAGGCAAATATAGAGAATTACCATATTTACGAATTTTGTGCTTTTAAATTTTAAAAAGGAGTAATACCACTGCCTTGACGTTAGGATGGCATTTCCGCACTGCAAAACACATTAAATACTTTGAAAGTCGTATTTGTCAATACAGCATAATTACTGCTTATTTAGTGCTAACAAAATATATTTTTAAAGAATTTTGCACATTAAAATGATAAAAACTTGTTGTATCGATTTTTTAACGTTAAACCAGCAGTAACACATAGTTTTTTAAATTAAAAAACAAAAAGTTGATGAATATGGTACTTAATCAACGCTAAATGACCACTAAATCATGCTGTATTAACAGAGGTGATTTTTGATGTCTTTTATGTGTTTTACAATGTGAACATGCCATCTTAATGTTAAGCTAGCGTTACCACTCGTTTGTTTTTCTTTAAATTCAAAAGCACCAAATTCGTCAATATGGTACTTAATTAGCACTAAGCGAGTAATAAATTTTGCTATATTGATAAATGCGATTTTAATGTCCTTTATTTTTTTCCTCTACGGAGATGCGAGCTCAACGTTAAACTAGTGGTACTACACGTTTTTTACACTGAGAGAAAAATGCTATTGAATCGAAAGTGCGCATTTTCGCGCTCGTTCAAAAGCAGATTTTATTGATTCAAATGGATATACTATCGAATTCACAGCATCACTATCAAATTTACAGCCTCACTGTCAAGCCGAAATAAATCACTATTGTTTGCTGGAATATTCATTTCAATCAATTGTATCTGCTTTTGGATGAACGCGAAAGTGCATTGAAAATTCATCAATATTATACTTAATTAGCACTAAATGAGCACTACAGAGAGAGGAATGTGCAATCAAAATCTATCTTTGAGTACTCGATATAAATTAGTGAATATAAAAAATAGGACTAAATGTTAGAAGTTTAGCAATTCTTTTTCACGATGAAATTCTGGGACTGAGACTCAGACTTGCCATACCATTGCGGTTTCTAGTCCATGAAAGTTTGCTAATTTTATAAAATAAGGTACTGTATACTTAGTTCCAAATATCAGGGTGGCGAGTGAAAACGGATTTCATAATTCCCTGACTTTCCCCTGAATACTTTTTTTTTCTTTCTTGTCTGAGACTGTCCGTGTTACCCGAGTCGAAATATAGATTCTCTGCCAATTCTCCGTAGTACTAAATCGATTCTCTATTTAAAGATCTCTCTTCATCCTCTTTTAGTCTCTTTACAATTTGCTCGCGCATGCCAGTGCTCGATGCGTATTGGTCGATTCGAAAATTGGTCGAGTCGTTGCAAACAAAAGTGGCAGACACTGTCAGAAGAAGGACGCGAAACGATCAAGCAGATTTCAACGCTGGCGTCATTTAGTCATATTACGTGTTTTGTACAAATTATTGGCCATTCCCCAAATAAGTTTAAGTTTTCTTGCACAAAAACCTATTAACCATGTTCGATACTATGATACGCAAAAAGTACGCTCTTATTTGGTGGATGAATAGCTGCTACAAAGACGTTATTGAATTACTATCATCGTTTCCAGTGAAATACAGGGCTGTTGGATCGATCAGCAATTTGACATGGATGGACCATCGAACAGGACTCAAAACGAAGGCCCAAGCCAACATTCTTGCAACAGGAGGTACGTAACAATTTCTGATTTCAAACATTTTTCTGTACATTACAAATTTGCTAGCTTACTCTGCTAACTTTAGTTAATATTCTAACCTAGTAATTATAGCAAATTTATAATGTACAGAAAAATATTCAATTTTACGCTGAAATCAGAAATTGTTAAGTACCTGATATTGCAAGAATTTTGGCTTGGGCCTTCGTTTTGACTCCTGTTTGATGGTCTATCCCTGTTCCACACAAAAAGCAGCACTTCTTCTTCTTCTTCTTCTTTAAGAACAGCCAATGGCTGATCTACGTTGACACCATACTTGCTTCAGCAGCCTTGTATATACGGTCACGAACTAATGTTGGGATTTAATATTACCCAGTGGTAAAATTTGAAACGAATGGAAAGGTTCTCTCCCATCGGGGAGAGAAAAGCAATGGCCCATGCACAGTGGCGTCCAGGGGCGGGCATCTCGAGCACGCTACATGCGCAACTGGTGACACCCGTGCCTCGACACCACTGCTCATACGCTAGTGTACGCGGGCGGCAAATTTACAATTTTTGAAAGAAAGAAAATGTTATTTAATCGATTTTATGATTATTTATTCTGTCAAATTTTTAGAGAGCTTTAGAGAGACCTGTGATGAGGGTGCCACGTATGTTATCGAAACGGGGACAGGCCCACAGGATGTGATCCAAATCTTCCTCAATATCAGGATTGCAAGTACACTGGCTTGAATTTACAATGTTTTTTCGGGCTAAACTAGCATTAAGCGAATAGTGATTGCTCCTCATGCAACAGAGAGAGACTGTCCACTCTCTTGGTGCAATGAAGGAGGCAAACCAAGGTTTTTGCCTATGTTGGTAGAAGCGTTGGGTGTAATGCACGCCCTTGTTTTCTCCAACCTTAGTATAATAATCCCTACAGCTATCTAGAAGAGATTTTCGAGCGGAACCAAAGAAGTCAGAACTGGGTAAAGAAACGCGAAGAAGAGTGCCGTCAGCAGCCGCTGACTTAGCGGCCAGATCGGCATGCTCATTTCCTCGGATTCCCTTGTGTCCAGGGATCCAAACTAGCATTACTGTGCGATTGAGCTTGGCCAGAGTCGCCAGTCTATTTCTGATTACAAAAATGATTCACGATTTTATTTTGTTGGGGCACGCAGCTGCTACGCTATTAATGACGCTTAAGGAGTCTGAAAAGATAACTGATTTAGTGATGTTATTTTTAATAATGTAATCAAGAGTGTACAGAATGGCATGCGCTTCAATGGAGAAAATTGTAGCAAAGTTAGAGATTTTCCAAGAGCAGGTGGTTTCTGTCGAAGGGCATACAAATGCGAAACCTGCAGTTTCATCCATCTCCGATCTGGAACCATCTGTATAAAAATAGACAAAGTCCTGAAATTTGTGATCTGCAAAGTCTTGTAAAAGAAGAGCCTCTGGATCTGGGCTATCCTGACATAGGCGACCCAAACCAAGCTCAATCTGGGGTGAGAATAAATAATCAGTAAACGGGAATTCGAAATAGGGGTGAACAAATGACCTGCGAATCTGATGTTTAAAATTGGCAACTCTATCGAAAGCTCTGAAGAGAACAAAAATGTCTCTGATACGATATCTGTTCGTTCGATTTCTAGAGTTCCAAAGTTTCTCGAGGCTGTCCGGTAGGGAATGGTTGAGAATAGAAAATGATCTTAGAATATATCTTTTTGCCAAAAAACAAAAGCGTTTCTTTAGCGGAGGTTCACAAGTTTCTGCTAGCATGAAGTTTATCGGAGTGCTGTTTCTGTAACCTATAGCTAGTCTTAAAGCCTGATTGCGAACTTTTTCTCGTTTATCAAAAAAAAATTCATGTTTAAACGTAAAAATGTGAGAGCCGTAATCTATACAGCTTCTGGTGAGTGCATCATATATTCTTAAAAGAACGCATGGATCAGCTCCCCACCAGACACCCCTGAGAACTCTAAAGATATTTAAAATCTTACGGCATTTTTCGGTTAGATAAGCAAAGTGGGCGTCAAAGGAAAGTTGGTAGTCCAGTATTATTCCTAGGAATTTTACAATTTCTGAGGGATAAATACGAATGTTACTTAAGGAAAGAGAAAGCGGATCGCTACTGAAATCTAAATTAAATTTTGAAAAAAGAATTAGTTTGGTCTTCTCCGGGCAGATTTCGAGACCTCTTTGGACCAGAAAGTCGTAAAAAATGTCTGCGCATCTTTGAAGAGAAGCCACACATTGTTCAGGATCCTTGAATCTGTAGAGGATAGCTATATCGTTCGCAAATTCAATTATAATGCAGTCATTAGGGATGAGATAATATATTTTTCTTGTATATATTGGAAAGAGAATTGGACTGAGTATACTTCCCTGTGGCAGGCCCAACGTGCTAGTTCTTGGGCCTACTAGTTCGCCATTGATTTGGAAAAAAATATTTTTACATGCAGTGGAATTGTACACGAATCTAGCAATGGGTTCAGGAATGCCTAACTCTCGAAGGTCTTCCACCAGAATCTGAGGGATGACGCTCGGGAAGGCACCCTTCAAATCCAGAAATAGACCGGCCGTGACCTCTTTATTGACGAAGCCTTTACAGACTTCTGTTGCCAGTATAGCCAAATTGTCAACGCAAGATCTACCCTTCCTGAAACCAAATTGTGAAGGCGATAAAATCCTGTTGTGTTCCAGATGCCAGATAAGTCTATTGTATACAAGTTTTTCCATAAGTTTAAAGAGACAAGACGCGAGCGAAATAGGCCGAAATTTACCAGGAGTCGATTTTGGAATGAAAATGACCAGAAAATTATTCCATGAAGAAAGGAATAGCCCGGAGCTGAATATATTATTTTAGATTTCGAGAAGGGTCGACCTTGCAGTTTGGGGAGTTGTCGTAAGATATTGTAGTCAACCTTATCAAGTCCGGGGGAAGATTTAATTTTGAGCGAGGATAACGCTATTTCCATTTCCGCTTCAGAAAAAGGAGCCTCGAGAAATTCGTTGCGTCTAAAGTCTGTAGGGAATTTGTCATAGAAAACTGTCGGTGGAAATAATTCGTCAACCAAAAGCTGTAGATTGGCTATGACCTCTCTGTCTGCCGAACACGAGACCACGACCGGTTGAGTAAATCTGTTTTTAAACCATTTAACGACTCTCCTGACTCTTGATATGGGATTCATTCTATCCAATGAATCACAGAATTTCCGAGAGGAATTTCTTCGTGCATGGTCAAAGGAGCGTTTGGCTTTCGCATCCGCCCTTTTAATTTCTAAATAATTAGGATAAGTTTTGCTACGCCTGAAGGCTCTGGTTGTTCGCTTTCTTTCAGCTACAGCTTGGTCGCATGTTTCATCCCACCAGGGAGCTGGCACAAAACGTTTATTATTTCGGTGGGTAAAATTCCTGTTAGAATGTCTAACAGGGGGGGGGAGGTGGACAGGCAGAAATAACTGCCTTGTCGACTCCTTCAATGAACGGATTATAACTGGAGAGGGGATCCTGGGATGTGCCCTGAAATGCTGCTTCATTGTCTTTAACAAAATCAGATAAGCTATTAGAAAAGTTAGACCAATTAATTCTTTTAAGTTTGTATTTGTGTGAGAAGGAGGGTGAAATGGGAATAAACACTCCGAAGCTTGCGACAACCGGGTAGTGGTCACTTCCCATAGCATCCTCCCAAACATCCCAGGAACAGTTAGTAAATAAATTGGGAGTGACAAATGAGAGGTCTAGGGCCGAAGGGGATTGGCCTGGACGGGTGGCAAACGTGTCTTTGCCATTGTTCAGGCTAATGAATTCTGTTTGGTCTAATGAAGAGCAGAGCTCTGAACCATTAGAGCAGCTGTGAGAGCTGCCCCATGAGGGGTGATGGCTGTTAAAATCACCTCCAATGAAGACTGAATCAGAATTGATGGCTGAGATGGAATTAAACAGCATTGACCAAGTATTAGATAGAATGGAGTTATCTGAGGAGGGAACTCTGTAGACTGAGACTGAGCCATAAAGGTTCGCGCCGAACTCCCCAAAAAGCAGCAAGTGACGCACACTCTACGACGCATGCGCATTAGAGTAGGGGAGATCCCATGGAAGATCAACGAGAATCTGAAGAGGATCCTACTAAGTCCTCTGTTCATTCTCAAAATATGCAGAATTGGAAATTTCCGCATGTTTCGAGGATTAACAGAGGACTTTCATTGTATTAAAAGAAATTCTCCATTCATCCTCTTAAATTCTCTAAGGTTAGAGAATTCAGAGGTTTCTAGTTCCTTCACTTGCAGATTTTTTAGTCTCTTCTTAGCTACTGCCGTGCTCTGAGATTCGGCTTCTTGTCGGTACTTCTCACGTCAGTAACTTATTTAAGACGTGAGTATGCATTTCGCGCTGTGAGAATTAGCTCTCTGGAAACATGGAGTTCTTTAACTCCACCGAGGGCAGTGACAGGATCATAAGCAATAAAGCAACCCTTCTTGCGATTAAAGTTTCCTCCTTCATATTTTCGACAATTTTGTTATATTGATTTTATGATTTCATTCAATAGTTCTTGAAGAATAGGAACTAATTTCCAAATAAACTACAATGAGAAATTTTTTCTTACGAGGATACACAGAAAAAACTGGGGTTTCTATTAGAACCAATTTTTGGCTCCAAAGGAGCTGCAACAAAAAGGAACCTCTCTTGCTGAAAAGGAACCCCAAATGATAAATGGTTTCTAAATGAACCCAAAGCATCGATTGAAACGGTTCCAATGGAGCCCTTTTTTCACTTCAGCCTTCAGTCACTACGGAGATTTTACAAGTTTATGGTGTACATTTTACTTTGTAAATCGAATTAAATAATATTGCACTGGGAAAAATTTAATGAAGAAACTACATATTATAGATATTAGTCATTCTTGAAAGGAAGATAGGGCATATGAAATATGAGAGTTTTTAAGGTTATCTTTGAAATCCGACATTTTAACTGCGCATGTACCAAAAAAGCGCGGTGCTATTTAAAATTATATAATATACACTTGCAATAATACGTTAATATTACATTTTTTAAGAAGTTAGGTATTTCTATTATTCAATTTAATTTGGTTTAAGAAAGAATAAAAAAAATTTGTTAATATTTATCTGTATGATTATTCATAGTCTTTATTGATTTCAAATAGGCTCGCGCTTTTCGGCACATGCGCAGTTGAAAATATGAATAGCCATCTATTGGATATCAACGAACTAAAAAGGAACCCTCAAAAAGAGTTCCATTGGAGTCTCAGTTCTAAATGATACCAACTTTTACTTGAGCCGCAACTTTACTGAACCCTCATTTTTTTCTGTGTATACAAAAAAATGAAGTTTAATCCTATATGCCAGGGCTCACCACTTTCAGCAGGTGCTGACTGCCACGACAAGTGCACGACTGCCACCAATTTTTGCTGTCCTTTTTTTCTTCGATTTCCAGGAATCCTGGAAAGGGTTACAGTCGGTACGGTCACGACTCGTTGCGGCTCATTGTTCACACCGAAGAGTCTGATTTTTTTCTACTTATATTCACAGTATTTCATTTTTTCATTTCAAACTGTAATTTACCGTGAAGGATTAGGGACCAGTCGAACGACAAGATTTATGAGGGCCTGTTCTCGGGCCTGTTTGACCTAGTCTCGCGACTGCCACTGTCAGTATTTGCAATCGCCGACTGCCTTTTGGTGAGCCCTGCTATATGCAATTGATGGGTTTGCTTGTCTTCCAGTGTTTCGGTATAAGCCCAATAATAACGAAGATATGAACAAGATAAAAAAAATTACTTTGTTGCACAAATGTCATCACAATAAAAAGGTACTCAAAGAGATCAGTGATGTAGCTTTAAAATCTTCTTGCAACATTTGTATATAATATATATTACAGAAGTGCTGTGTCAACGAACCACCCAGTTTTGATAGCTGTCATATACTTTTTTTCATTTGCTCTGATTTCTACTATATATATAATATATAGTACTCTTCCCGAAAAGACCAACGTGGAAATGAATTGCTAGACTGCAGGTACTTAATGATAGATTTTAGATTTGCATGTTTCTTCGTATAAATAATGCAGAATTGATGAATGCGATTTTTAAAATCATTTATGCGTTTTGCCGTGTGGATATGGTCTAACGTTAAACCAGCTCACAGTTGTCTAGAAATGAAATTTACTGTCAAAAAAAGTCTAGCCTTTTGTTTTCATCCAATTTTCAATTTTATTTGTATACATTTAAAATAAATCAATTTTGAAGAGATCTGTGGAGCGCGATTTTTTAATTTTATTTCATGATGTGATACGACGCTCCTGCGCTTGGTCACGCGCTCCGCCTTACATTAGTTAATTACCAAATTAGAGAGAAATATCCCATCAATAAAAGTTTTGTTAAGTGAAAATTGGTTTGTGCTGCAAGAAGAATCTTACGTTTACAGAACAAATTATTTATCCAGTCGGACTCTAATAGTTATTTGTGATACACGTGCGCAAAATAGGTGATTGTGTGCGAGTGTGAATTTTGCAGCATAAGCCAGAGGCTCGAAGCATGAGACGGTGTTTAGCGCACGAACGAAGCGAGTGCGCAAACGTAGACGAGTGCTTCGAGCCGCAGGCGAATGAGCCAATCACACGAGTTAGCAATCACCTATGCGTACGTGTATCACACGCTATTTTTTGCAACGCCCGTCCGAAAAAGTTGTGTTAGGAGGAGTGAACGAAAAATACAAATTTTACATTACATAGAGTGAAGTTACG